>JAULKQ010004845.1:0-15122 GCA_032356285.1 Smithsoniella earleae | reverse complement strand
CACTATATAACCGACACAGTAAGATCTCAGACAATTAAATCCGAAAGGATTTGGCGCTTTTCCAACAAGCACCCAGGCTGATACGGCCTCCATGACACTCATCACACGATACTCTTGCAACAGTGTTGAAAGTGGAGCGCATGCCGCACAAAAGCTCTTGTGCTCAAAGCCCAGTATCGCAATATGGAGCTTTGCGGACGGATTTCAAGCATCACACCAGTGAGCATACAGCTGACCCAACCAAAACTCTAATCACAAGACAAAAAATTGTTGTCCTTGCTGAGATCCGTGGCCGATCCTATGGCCTAAAGATCCGAAAACGAACCACACGAACGAACAGCACAGACTGTGCCTTGTCAACATTTCTACTGGAACTCGCACATTCCGCTAAGCAAATTAACTTCTCCACCGGTTTTCCTAATCTACCGTACGATTCAACGTTTAACGGCACAAAAAAAAACCCATCTGTACTTTCCCGCACATGATGCCTACACTTTGAGTCATCACGCCTCTCTGCAGCTGAACCCGCGTGTCTGCTTGCCCTGCTGGGCTCCTGAGCTCCTGCTGGATGAACAAGTGGCACCCCCACCTTCTTGATGCCATTTAGATCACCCCCTCTCGTTGGATATCTCTTCACCTTCTGCGACTCTCTGCAAGTGCCGCTCTTTTGGTTCCATGACCGTATCAAGGCCAGCCTTGTGACACCCATATCGTATCTGACTTCGAACAAGGTTGTGGCGTGAGGTATGGGAGCAATTGGGCTTGTGGCAAGACATGGCATGGTGGGGGTCGGATCTGCTGTAGCCGAACAAGCACTTTGCTTCACATCTAGGTGAAGCGCCTGGTGCTGGAGGCTGGTCACCTGCTGTACTTTCGTGGTGATGATCGCTGCAGCTGGTTGGGGGTTAGGGGCTTCTGGTGGGATAGCCCACCAGAGTTTGCAGGAGACACTGGGTTGAATTGGGCTGAGGCGGATGGCATGGCCTGTGACAGCAACAGATGCAGTGTTAATTCAGGTGCTGCAAGAAATTTTGACGGACTTAGACATTGGAGAATTCACCGTGAAGCTGAACCACAGAGGGCTTTTAGATGGAATCATGGATATTGCTGGTGTGCCAGAAGATCGATTCCGGCCGATATGCTCAGCTATTGATAAACTAGACAAAGCACCATGGGCCGAGGTGAAACGGGAAATGGTGCAAGACAAGGGGCTGGATGAAGCTGTTGCGGATACGATTGGAGATTTTGTTGCATTGAAAGGCGAGCCGATGAAGCTGCTTGCAGAACTGCAGGCCAGGGAGGATCTCAGTGGCCATGAGGGTGCAGCTGCCGCACTGGCGTCTCTTGGCGTTCTGTTCGGCTTCCTGCAGGCCATGGATGCGCTGGACAGGGTTTCTCTGGATCTCAGCTTGGCTCGGGGGCTGGACTATTACACCGGCGTCATCTACGAGGCTGTGCTAGTGATGGGCACAGGCCCTGCCGCCACTGTTGGCAGTATTGCAGCTGGGGGGAGGTGTGGCACTTCCTTTCTCTTCCCTTTTTTCACTTTTGGTTTTTGCCGCTCTTGCATCGCCCACAGTCTCCCCCCCCCACGGTTTTTTTTATCCTACGTTCTTGTTCAGCATCAAGTTGTTTTACCTTCTGGCAATTCAAAGCTTGCGCAGAGGGAAAATGAGGACAAGCAGCAACATAATCGCCAGGTGTTGTGTGTTGAGCCAGTGCCCAGTATACGGGCATAAAGTCTTTTCACAATAACTCTGTCTCCCGACAACTGGACACACTGTAATTCGGCACGTTCAAGAAGTCACTGCTACTGTAAGCACATGAAATGCTGAAAAGCATACACAGGTAGCGAGAACTTTTTCTCTGGAATCAATAGGCTGATTAAGTTCAAGTCGAATTCATTTTATCCGCCTACAGTTGCTCATCTTCAAATGCTTCGAAAATACCCTTGAAAAACAAGAAATTCACAGCATAGCTAGGCTGTCAATGTGAGATGGGACGTTCAAAGAGCCTGCAACGGAGGTAGCTTGACATGTTTTGGTCTAAGGACAGATCCCACTTACCACGAGGAGGTGCGGAAGGTTTGGGTGAACTTTAAAGAGCATGTATCGCCGAATGTTGGTTGACTTGGAGCTGATTTATTGAAGCGGTTGTGTAACACCTGTGGCACAAATCGCAATCTGAGGCGTGCAGATTTTAGACAAGCTGAATTGACAAGCTCTTTCATCTGTTCGCTTTGGCAGTGATGGCGAAAGTAGACTAGATTAACTCGATCAAACTTTGCCAGGTTTCACAATCAGCATGTGCATATCTCACTCTTCCAACCTCCTGTCAATTGACACAGTCAACATTGTAACCCAACCAGAAACACTGCCTCGACCGGCAAATCCGAGTTACACTCTGTGCATGCCGTGCACGGCACGCACACACACATACACAGCATGGTTGTCCGCTTGATCCTGGAAAGACTGTCTCAAAAGCATTGATTTGACTGGAAACCGTTGAAGCAAGTCGAGCACAACGATAATTTGAGATACTGCAATGTATGTCGCAGTACATGTATTGAATAACGCACACGTACATTCACGACATGCGCGGCGCGCCCGGGCCTCTGTCATGCAAGGCAATCGACCTTATTTTCCAAATGGCAAACATCTCAAAGACTTGCTATGAGTTTTGATCAGCACCATATGATGAGACGTATCCAAAGCTTAGTTTCGCATGGGCCGTGCTTCCATGGAATGGTGTTTTTGTTCACAGCATCGATGTTGTATTTTTAGGATTTTAGCCCTACTTTTTCGACTTTGGGACGTTACACGGCGAATCAGCCATTGCCACTTTTCAAACAGCTGAACGCAATCAATGCTAGTTCGTTGAATTTCCCTCCGGCTGAGGACAGTCCACTATGGGGTGTGAAATTGTAATTGACTGACATGAAAGGCTCACACGTTGGGGCGAAATTGATCGCTTTAACCTTCTCTGTGTTGCAACCTGTTGCTGCAAAGATGTCACTTTATATCTGTACTATTCCCAATGCTAATGTTCACGCTGTTTCAGTCTTTCTTTGGAGCAAAATCAGTCGATCTTTGGGACACTACTATTTCCACCTGTCACACCCAAGTGCCAAGTTACCAGTTCGAGATATATTCACAGGAACCCCTGTTTGCTTCTTGGTATTGTTGGCCTCGAAGAAACATTGAAAATATGCAGGAAATTACGAAATAAGCAGTTGATGGTTTTGTGGGTCATGCACTGGTATCTGAATTGTACAACATCATAAGCATTAGCGTTCTATTTCAACTGATTGGGCTGGCTGGCTGGCTGGGAACCCAAAAGTATCTCTGATGAGCCTGGTGGTCAATCATTTGCCACAGCGGCCCCTCATGGGCCAGTGACCACACCAGTGATAGTTAATGATAAACTTTCAAGGTATTAATGTACGACACAAATGTGTGGAACCGTTGCAGTGCAGCTTGGGCTACGCCAAGCACAGTGCGAGCAGTTGGCAATAATCAAACCCTCCAGAAATGAGATGCCTGCTCCTCTATCAAACATGCATGTGCACACGGAATGTATCAATTGGTAGTTTTCAGGCCATCACTTGGCGATCTGCTTGCTTGCATAGCTTCATTAATGCTGGATGTTGCACACTACCTCCCAACCAGTGCTGCAATTTCATATACCTCTCAGTGGTCAATGTGTGTGCAAATAGCCTCTCTGTTCCCTTCATGTCTGTACGGAGAGGTATTATACTAAGCGCATGTGCTTGGACGTGGTCAAGGAGGAATGGCGTTTGTTGAACTTCACCGTACATCTGACAAACGCTTCTAATGAATGACAGAATGAAGTCGTACATGCAAGATGAGCTGCTGTACTAGGCTGATACGTTTCATCCTGTAATGCCACGTGGCTGATTTGCTCACAATGCCGAGCGCCACAACAGCATGTTGCGGTACTGCTTTTGTTGAAATGTACTCAGCATGGCAACTCAAGACGAAATAAGTAAAGAATTGATCAGCAGAGTGAAGCTGAGAGCCAGTTATCTTAGATTGTTGTAACCACACAAGCACCAAGCACCACGGTCAGCCTACAGGTTTCCCATAACTCTACCATTGATCATGCACGTGTAGAATGCATTGCTGTAGAATGTTCTTTCATAGGATACCCACCCCGAATCCCAGGATTCAGTTAGTTATGTTGACATTGATTCGAGCAGGTTTGCCATGGCGTACACAGAAGGCTCTACATTCTCACTGGAGCGACCTGTAATGTGAGTTCCCGCAACTGGTTAGGGGAGAATTGTGCCCAGGGCTTGGTGCTAGGAAAACATACTGTGTAATTTGAATGCTTGATTTTTTGAAGTACCGTTTAGTTACAGATGCATTGAAAGCAAGCGTGCAGTTGACTTTGTCGAAATTTTAAGTTTAATCACAAGACGGAAATTGTGTTACTTGCTGAAATCTGTGGCCGATCCTGCAGCCTAAAGATGCGCAAAACCGCTGGAAGATAGGCTGACTGCCCCTCATCAAAGACAAACTAATCTCCTTGTACACCAGCACACGAATTGTGCCTGCTGGATTTCCTTATGTGCAATGCGATTCAGCATTGAACAGCACGAAACAATACCCCTCAATTCCTTCCCGTGCAAGGTGTCTACACAATCGCAGCCGAAGCTGCTTGTTTGCTTGCACTGCTGCACTCGTGAGCTCCTGCTAGATGAAAAAGCATATGCGAAGTGTCGTAGTAAATTAATTGAACTCGCATTGCCTGTTGCCCGGCCTGGCTCCGGCGTGAGTGTAGTAACTCTCATGGGTAACGTGTAATGTGTGTTCACACCCTGTACAGCAGCTTTTGTCAGGAGGCCAAAGACTCTCACAGTGACGTACCTGACTACCCGCATGGCAGTCCTTTCAACCCCTGGTGACCATTTATGCAGATTCAAACCTACCCTTGATAGCTGGGGTTCTATGTTATGCTTAGTATTTATCACTTGCCCCCTGCTGAAGTAATACATTTCAACACTTTGCTGGCTTACAATTGGCCAGGTGGTGTGCTGGTTGTGTTCCATCGGTATATTTATTTGCCCTCTTGCTTGTTTGGAGCTGAAACAAGAGGCAAAAACCCTCATACAAGTGTGTTCTTGGCCAAGTCACATTTTCCATCAGAAACAGTTTGTACGCCTTGAAATGACGAATGGAGTTTTTGCATGACTGAACCCCGTCCGAGTGGGTAGTGGTGGCTGCTGTAGTTAGAAGGTCTGAAAAGAACGTTTTTTACGTCCTTCTGGTGACTTAGACTCGAGACCATCGAAGAGGTTACGAACACCGAGCTGCTTGTAGGTATGATGGCTTGGTGGGGATGTATAGCGGGAAGGATGTTCCGGCTGTGGGTGTCAGCATTGGTGTGGAGCGCGTCTTCACCGTTCTAGAGGCAAAGCTCAAAGCCATGGCAAAGGAAGAAGGGTTCAAGCTCCGAGCCACTAAGACGCAGGTCCTTGTGGGGTCCTTTGGGAAAGGCCTCCAGGTGTGCCACCACAGATGCAGCTACGCCGCTATTTGCAGGTTTTTCTAGAGCAAGTAGCAAGTGCCTAGTTGCAGCCATTGCCACGGAAGCATGGCCTGCTGTTAGCTTTGTGTGCTTGCTTCAAAACATACCTGAACATGCCTCGAGGGGATGGAGCTTGAGTTTTGTCACAAAGCAGGAAGTACATGTAGTCACTGCGCCGACTGCAAGACCCGTTGAGAGGCAATCAGTTTTGCAGGTGGAGCGGATGAGACTGTGCACGGAGCTGTGGTCTGCGGGGATTGCGGCCGAATTTGGATACAAGCGTGATCAAAATTTCAACAAAGATATCATAGGAGTGGCGCAAGACCAAGGCATACCGCTCGTCGTCATCTTTGGGCAGTCTGAACTGGACGCGGGTTCTGTTAATGTGAAGAACGTAGCTGAGGGTTCCCAGCAGACAGTAGCTAGAAGTGCACTCTGCGCCACACTGTCTGAAATGCTTGCATCAAAATAGAATGTCGTGCTCTCGATTTATCTCAGTGTGTTTGAGCCTGCATGATTAGTGCTTTACAACTGTATCAAGTGCTAACTGAAGTTTGATTATTATTATTATTATACATATATAGTTTTTTTTTTGGTAACTCCGACAGCTGTGTCCGGCGAGGTCAGTGAATTAAGTTTAACTGGGTGATCTTGCGCGTGCTATTGTTTCAGTATACTGGGAGAAATTTTCATTCGCTCTCTCGCATTCCCCTTGTGAACTTCTGTTGATTTGATAAAACGGTCAACCAGATCTTGGTGAAATTAAAACAATCTTGCGATAAAGGTGAGGTCACATGATTCTGTGCTTGTATCGTAACTGTAACTAGCTTGAACTCAACTTCACTTCCTATTGTTGACGTTTGCGTAGTCTGTAGATGCATGTAGCGTTTCGGCATTACTTAAGATGAATTTTTTTGAGAACAGGAACTCAGCTGATCTATCAATGTCCTTTACAAGCAGTAGGCTGATAGAGTGAATATTTCCGTTGAGCAGTATGCAAGTTTTATGTGAATCAATTCGGGAGGAGGATTGTGCTCTAGCCTACCTTGCAATGCCATTCATCAACATTCTCAACTTGGCTCGTGATTGTGATACCGTGTTCCTGGTACTTATTGAATTAAGGAGGGCATGTAGTTTGATTCTGTTTTTTGTTATCATAACAGAGGGGGCGCAACGCACGTGAAAGTGGTTTTACTCTGCTTCAACAGATATAATGGTTTGTACTTGCAGACACGAGTTTCAGCCCACCCTGGTGGCTTAGTCAATGCACACCGCATTACGTCGAATGGTATTCAACCCGTACGACGAGAGTGAATAGTGATGAACGAAAGTTACATTGGTGTCCAGTTAGATTTTGGCTTGTGACAGCCTGACAATTTGTGTCTTGACGAACTCCTGAACTCCCACGCTCGAATGTGGAAAGCTGTCATGCTTCAGTACTACCGCATACTCCACATATATTCAGTACAATAGGCACCTCCCCGACTTGTACTCCAATAGAATCTATTGTCCATATAGTCTGACCTCGTATTCTCCTATTCGGAAGCAGACGGTGTATTCAAAGTTCGTGCTCCACCAACTTAAACAATCTATTTTTAGGGTGGAAAAGCACGATAATCATGAAGAAAAGAAAATAAAGATCATATACATAGTATTTCCGTTTATATTGGATTTTACCACCATATACGCATGTTGTCTTCCCGAGCAACGCAGATTGCACCATGCAAGCTTATTCTTGGAAAACCGGCCCTCTTGAAGTTCGGACACTTGCTCTTATCAAAACGAACAACAATTTGAGACTAAAGAACAGCCTTGAGCTTGCAATCACGGTTCACCACCCCAAGCAGTATCATGCTCCATGGTATTCAATATCTGAGACACTTAGTATCTTACGCATCCCAAGTATCTGAGTATCTAATACGCTGACATGTTACAAATGTCAATAATCCAATCGTCCATCTCAGCTACGGCGCAAGCTTTGGTAAATTGTGTACTGTTGTGATCGTGAAAATTTTATACTGGTTTGCTCACACGAGATGGGAGAGCGCGTTCTGAATCAGTAAACTTGTTGCAATGTATCAATGATATCTTTCGGCCCACCCACTGCATGCATATTTAAGTGCTTGCTCGCATCGTGTGCCGATAGACGCAAGAACAGCGGTGTACAGACGAAAATGAGTGTTGGCGTTAGAATTACTCATAGCTACTTCGTGCTCAACGAATTCCCCAAGGATAGTGCCTCGACGAATGGTTGCAGAAAGCACGTGACGCCTCGAGATCAAATGAGAAAGTCTCCAGTTCTTGAATCTGGGAACGGTCTTGATAGCTGCAAAGCAACTATCATTACACTTAGATTCAACATGATTGATAAGAAGCGACAATTCAAGATCACCTTACACTCGTTCCTGGCACGAATTTGGGACATAGTTGAACGTTAAACTGATTCTGGGTAGTGAAGATCGACAACTGACCCAAGTCGGTGACAGGCAAGGCGCTGCCAGCACCTTACCAAATCTTACAACCTCCGTGTAGCTTTCAAATGGATGCTGACATGACCGCTCGATAACGAGTAGTCAATCGCAGGCTTTGCACCTACCCTTGTTTTGCGCTTACCAGGTGGGGCGAGTACAAGTAGTGTCGTGTAGCCAGCTTGCCAGGTGTTACGTGGCTTAGGGCACTCAGCCTGAGCGACTAATCACCAAGGTTCATCTTAAACCGTAAAACAACTGCCACTATGAACGTGAAAATGAGTTAAGTGTTTAATGCCGTGTATCTTCATCTGCAAGCATGGTAAATAATTACATTTCCGCTTCACATCTCTCTACTGCTGGTCTTGCGCGTTGTAGCTTTCGCACTTACACATCCAAGTATAAATATAATTAAGATCGCCATAACCTCAATATATGCATTCCTTGCGACTTCATTTTCACTCGTGCGTAAGAAGAGGATAGGGGAACATGATTTCGGTACCGAGATCTCGGACGCAGTGTGTTCCTGCAATCCAGCTGCGTTCCCCTTCAATGAACGTTACCAGGAGGACAAAGCAATGTACAGGTATGCCTGCATAACGATGATTGTATCGTTATTTGTCCAGATCTATGTTTCTTTCCATGTTATGGTAATTGTCCTGCGAACGTGACTTACTGCATGCAGCCATTGATGGTGCTACAGTCCACGCAAAGTCGTGTGACGAGCATGTTTTGAGATTGTCCTGAACTATGCAGGTCCAGCGACGTGCTTCTGTATCGTTAAGCAAGGAGAACAAGCTTACGGGAAGCATGTAATCAAAGAAGGGGAAGAGCCTGTCCCAGACAGCTTGCTTAATACGTTCCTGAAAATTCAAAATGGTGCTGACGTTAGAGGCGTTGTACTCGAAGGTTTGTTCTCTCTCAGTCATTTCTAGACATTTTGTTCGGCTGTATGGGACTCGGAAAACTCTGCTTTCTCTGCGGCTCTATCGCATCGTTTCGTGGCCATCTGAGCATGGAAAATCATTACAGGTGTTGAGAACGAACCTGTGAGCTTATCATTGCTGATGATATTCTTCCTAGGTAGGGGTTTCGCAACATGGCTATCACGGAAGCTTGAGGTTCCGACTGCGTCGTTGCGAGTCTCAGTTGGAATGGACTCGCGGATCTCGGGATTCGCAGTTAGGTGCGTATACTCCCAGTTACGGCAATGAATGGTTTTTAATTGTCTAGCATCTCATAATAGTTGATCCCAAGCGTTGAGTCTCGTTTCAACGGGCTTATGACTGTGGTGAGTCGATTCTGCGAGTTGCACAACGCAAATCTCTACCTCGCCAATCTTGTGAGAGCCATATAACTCATGAAGCAACATATGGAATTGCACTGGAAACGAGGTCTAGCTGGGTCTCTTCCTGCTGCGAAATCCATGAACGTCAGTCGCGGTACATTGGATGCAGGTGTGCCTTTGAGACAGGGCTGGCGTCCACAGGTGCCAGTATTGCAAACTGCGGGTTGGCTACAACTCCAGCAATGTTCTTCAGCTGCGTAGCAACTGGCCATCAGTACGACGGGGGTGTCATGGCAACAGCGAGCCATCTCCCGTTCAACAGAAACGGACTTAAGTTCTTCACAAAGTATGGAGGTGTGGCAATTAATCATCTAAGTCCAACATTGTTTCGCTTTACCTTAAACACGGGAGTACCAGCTAACGTGCTTGCAGGGTTGGACAAGATGGACATAAGGTGGATCTTGGAGGAGGCAGCGCTTGACTGTCACAGGCTGGATGTTCGGCCAATGGACTCAAGATTTGATCCAGCATTTGTGATTAACGAAGCGCGCAAGGTCCCGCCGACGTCAGTAGTAACGTCAACTTTCATGGACATATACTGTGCATCGTTGCGAAGCGCCATTATCACAGGCGTAGACGTATGCTCCAACTGCATCCCCCAGTGAAAACGTTAGAGACTGTTCTCTGCCAACCTGAATCGTGAAGCTGGTGTGTATTCGCAGCATCCTGAGACGTTTGAGAAGCCACTCGCTGGAATGCAAGTGCTGGTGGATGCTGGAAACGGTGCAGGGGGCTTCTTTGCAACCAAGGTTCTTGCTCCACTTGGGGCGGACATAACTGGATCGCAATTCTTGGATCCTGACGGGTCCTTTCCTAACCACGTACCCAATCCTGAGGATCCTTCAGCCATGGCTGCAACCATCGCTGCTGTAGAGGAGAACGGGGCAGATATTGGTATTGTGTTCGACACTGATGTTGACCGCTCAGGACTAGTTGACTCTCACGGCAGAGCAATAAATAAGAATAAATTGATTGCTCTTATGTCGGCTGTCACGCTTCGCGAATTCCCGGGGAGCACAATTGTGACTGACTCCGTTACTAGCATGGGGCTGACGAAATTCATCACAGCTCTGGGAGGAAATCACTTCCGGTACGCATCGAAAATCTGCTACGCTAATCGTGATCTCTGTAGCGAGCAGCGGTGCCGAGTCTCATGTCCATTTGTCTGAAGGTATAAACGCGGCTACAAGAATGTCATTAACAAGGGTATAGAGCTGAATGAAAGCGGTATTGAATGTGAGCTGATGATGGAGACTTCTGGGCATGGTGCTTTGCGAGAAAATTACTTCCTAGATGATGGGGCGTACATGTCTGTGAAGCTCATAATTGAAGCTGCTCGTCGGCGATGGGAAGGACGCCCAGACATTAGGTGGGTTGATGTCCTCCCCCAAGCAGTTGCACCAATCCGTACTCGACTTGAAACAGAAACTACGTTGTTACAGTCAACTACTGGAGCAGTTACAAGAACCCGAAGAAGAGGTAGAAATCCGCATGCGAATTCTAGAGGAGGATTTTAAGCCGATTGCTTCGGAAGTCATCGATGGTTTCGACAAATGGCAGGCTGGAATGCCCGGATGGGTGCTCGATGAACCAAATTATGAGGGAGTCCGTGTAAAATTAATGGATGACGACGGAGAGCAGACTGGCTGGCTTCTACTGCGTGCTTCCTTACATGACCCACTCTTAGTGATAAATGCTGAATCTCAGGTCAAGGGAGGTGTGAATGCTACTCATAGGATTTGAAACCTTGCAGCAAATACAACATAGCTTTTTGTTTTATAGACGCACCGGATTCACTGAGTACTCATGAGTGTAGGGGTCAAATCTGCCTTGGCGCTGTTTGAGGGGTACATGAAGAGCGAAAAAGTGAGTGCGGGCGCTGTGCCAGACGTTGTGGAGATGAGCAAGCTGCAAGCACTTACTGGGAGTCCTTGAATGGGCTTGAATAGTAGCGACTTAGTGTACGTGTTGTGGTTTATTTAACTCCAGTATACAATACTGACTGTAATCCCAGGACGTGAATGTAAATTGCAAAAAAACACCCCAGCTGAACTTCTTTGTCAAAGTAGCGCTCCTGACCATCAGTTTATGCGCTAAGTCAGTGATAAGTACAAAAAGTGTATTCCTGTTCAGTTGGACTATTACCCAGAATTTCAGCGCCTAACAAACAACGAGGTGTGCATGGTTTGACAGAGATCAGAATTTTCCGCTTGGGATTCGCGCACACAATTCCATTGCTATTTCCGCATAATTTTCTCCCTCACTAAACGCCTCTGCACGCTTCTCCGAGTTTATGTGAGTATTTCTGAATTGTTCTTGTATTGCCAACCTTGCTCGACTCGCCGCCAGGGGGCCTCATGCAAGTTGTAAACAGTTACATATCAGAAGAACACCTGTTTTTTCACCAAGACGGTACTTCAGAGCTGACACTGCAAATGTCTGTCTCTTTTCGGGTGCGTTGACGGGGAGACTTTGGCACGATGAAATACGCACCTAACGTTAGCAGCTCGCGCAGAAAGAGCCGCAAGGTGCGCTGTCTCTCCAGCTGGACAAGCAATCTCAAATAGTCAACAGTGAATTATAATGCTATTGCTTCCAGGCTCACTTCACTGCGCCCTCAAGTGAGAGGAGAAAGCTAATGAGCGCGCCTCTGAGCTCTGAGTTGCGCAACAAGTATGGGGTGTGTTCCAAATACGTTCGAAGATGACAGCCTGACTAAGTCAAGTTATGCGAATGTGCATGATGTTTAGGTTCGATCAGTGCCAATTCGCAAAGACGATGAGGTTACAGTGGTTAGAGGCACGTACAAGGTATGCTCACGCTCGTTTTCTACGCGTGTGTACAAGGATTTCATCTCACTTATATAAGCATCTCCACACTTGATTGTCCTCCTCCTATATAGGGGAGGGACGGGAAGATAGTACAAGCCTACAGGAAGCGATGGGTTATTCACATTGAAAGGCTTGCTAGGGAAAAGGTTAACGGTGCGAGTCCTAGATCTCCCATCCGTTAAGTTTCTTTGAGAACTTATCTTTGTGAAATAGGTCGCTGTTTACGAGCGATTTCGTCGGAAAGGCTGTCGAAATACAGTTACCTGCGCTCAATGTTACATTGTCTTCAGGGGCCACTGTCCAAGTGGGCATTGATCCTTCCAAAGTGATGGTCACTAAACTTAGACTCGATAAGGATAGGAGAGCCCTTTTAGCGAGGAAGAAGGGCGCGAAGGGCAAAGATGATGGCAAGCTCAACAAGAGTGAAAACATGGAGAACATCGATTAACCTAATTTAGCGACATAATGTGTAATCACTCGTCCGCTTCTATTACATGTTACTTCTCTACTGATTACCGCCTGATCAATTACTGCACTGTGTTACACGTCAGTCTCGTATGAGCATATTTAGCTCACATGGTGGACCGATTGTAAAGCACCTATAGAGACGTAAACTATAACTGTGTAAGCAGCCACTGTAACAGCAGCGTACAGCCATCGAGACAAGGAGTGCAATTCATTTCTCATCAACGCAGTGGCACCAATCAGACTAATTGCAGCCGCTATCATGTTCCAGGGTGTCTTGGGATGTGGTACTGTTACTGCAGCTTTCGTAAACAATGCGAAAGACACTCCGAGCAGGAACATTGCACCGTGAAAGGATAACCATCTCACGTGTGGTGCCTTTCTCTCGTACTCCGCAAGGGATGCCCTAGCCTGCAATAAACCAGATGTCGCCCTGAGCGTCATTTGGGTCAAAATATCCAACAATGTGTTCACCAACCTGGTTTAATAGATCTCCTAGACGTTGGTTCTCGTCCTTTGTTGTTTCAAGCTCTTGGCGTAGGGCTTCAAGTTCTTTTTGCTTCGAAGATTCACGGTCACGGAGTGCGTCCAATCTTGTAGTGAGTTCAAAGGCCTGAATGAATCATTGTGTCATGCTTCTGAATCTTTGAATTTTTCACAGCTTCCTGTGAAGTTATACTATGTTTCTGAGATATAGGGTGAAAGGTGGAGCACGCGATAAGCTCCACTGCCTGGAGAACGATGGAAAGAAGTAAAACTTGGGGGCACGCGGAAACGTTACATGAAGCGTAGGTATGCAGTATTTGGGATGCAGACCGCGCATTGTGATGGAGTAGGTCTGCCGAAGGAAAGAAGCACGTCGCTTACAAACTGGTCTACAAAAGCTAGTGCCATGATGACGCACTCCATAGGTACAGTAAAAAGAAGCCCGAATAAATCTAGCTGCATTGGTTTCCGTGTTTGCTGCTGTTGCCGCTGCATTGTTTTCACTACTTCTCTGACTATCAATTAACACATTAGACATCCAAGGGAGTGGGGGCTATCTCTAAACAAACTAATACGTGCATCAATTGTGACCGCAGTGCGAAGCATGAACATCTTACTTTTGTTCAGAGAACCAATCCCATATCCTGCGTGGTGAGTCGACATTACAACTACCCAAAATTTGCATAAAATTACAGGTGTCAGGAAAACCCCAAACAAGGGCCTTCATGTTGAAAGTAATCAAATTCACAGGAATACGACAAGCCGAACAAGATTGAACAATATCGTGCTTCAAGTCAAGATCAGTGTGACAGAAGAATTCAAATTCATGCTCATGCATAAACATGTGGGTCGAAGCCCGTCAGAGAAGCACGTCAGCACACATTGTGAACAACTGAAAGTAGGCCAGCGAAATTTTCGCTTTCAGAAACTCGTATCACCACTGCACACTTGCATTCATCCAGAATGCGATCGTTACGCCTTTGATGATATTTATCCCCGCTCAGCTCAAGTACTCAGCACTACATTACCATCAGCTGTATCAACACAAAAGGTATTTGCTTTTAGCCGAACAACAAATATCAAGAAATATTGTACAATTCGAGCCCATGTTGAAGTGCGATTGTCACAAAGCAGACTAAGGAATTTGTGGGATTAATTTGATGTCATTCCGGAACTCTTGGATGCCCCAAACAGTTCCCTGTTCTTTCGAGTCTGTACATTCAATATACTCGTATTTCACATTTTTTTATGTACAAGCAATGATCCGTAGTCCCTTCTTCTTTGTGAATACGATTATTTGTGCTCGTCCAATTGTCATTATGTAACTTATTGTGGGATAGCGCAGAGATCAACCGAACCTGCCCGTAGAAATCCTGCAGGCACTCGAGAGGTAGTGTGAAGGAGTGCAGACTAGCCTAGTCCTGGGCAAGTTTTTAGGTTTTTATATCGTTGTCGAGTGCAAACAGGAAGTGAGTACAGAGATTGGGGGCCACAGATGCGCAAACGGCCGTAAAATAAAGCTAGCAACAGGACAGCCTGTCTAATTTCAAGTCCTCTGCAACAGCTTCTTCATTGCAGTTACACTACCCACCCTGATGAATGGTATCATGAACAGAATTGATCCATTTCTGAATACTCAACTTGCACAGGCACATCGAAAGCGTTTGGCTACCACCTTGACTGGGCCAGTATAACGTAGGGTTGCTTGGAATTCGGTTCGACACGGCAAGAAGTGCACATCTATAATCTTAGAGCCCATACCCCGGTTGCAGAAGCCATGAGTCATTCGAATGTTTCTGTTCTGTGTGTATGCGTTGACAGGTGTGCAGGTGTTTCTCCTCGGTGCCACCTTGAGTCTTTACAAAGACTGATGCGCAGTATTCCAAGGAGGAGCGCGTGTCCCCTCTTGTGATTAATAAGTAGAGTTTTGCAGCAGAGACGGCTGTCTGTGCTTTGGTGTGAGGCTAGCATTTG
>JAULKQ010004834.1:0-15137 GCA_032356285.1 Smithsoniella earleae | reverse complement strand
GGAGGAGTCAGAGTTCGATTATATTTTTGTGATTCTATGACTTGGTTTGTTTCGTACTGGTAGCATAACAATGTGAAAAAAAACAAGGGCCGGACCGACAGCGTGGTCAGTACAATTCATTGAACAAGAAACAACTGAACTCGTTCAAACATCCTCTTATTCTGGCTATGGTTGAGAGATTTTCCTATAATCCGAGAGTCATAACAGTCAAGGCTGATATGAATTAAGAATGATAGGAAACGTAGCTACGCGTGGACGAACCGAGAGCGAACTTTACGCCGAAAGCACACCGCGCTGATCGGTGCCTTGGTTGGGCCTGGCTAGGTTGATTCCTACCAAATCTTCGACCAGTCAATCCAGCCAGCTTGTGGTTGTAGCAGCCAGCTTGATGTGGAAAGCTCCCTCCCTCGGTAGAGCGAACTGTGCTGCATGCAACGAGAACAAATAGAGGACAACTGCACTTTCAATCTAGTCCAATGACATGGAACCTTCAACGAATGGATGCCTTCCAGCCCATTCTCGGAATGAGTTCAAGAATTGTTACTCTGAGCACAGATCGCCACCACCATGTGGTCAGGTCTTGCCTGTGGACTGTGGTCTGGAGCCCAAGTCGCGTTATCATATAGTATGGCGTGCAAGGCCTCGCGAGGGGCTCGTGCTATAGATGCATCATGTCCACCGACTGAATCCGGTCTTCTCCAGCTCATGCGCGGTGTGGTCTCGGCGTTAGGGACATCCCACAAGTGAGGATTCTGGAGCGCGCTCGAGCGGAACGATGTGACATGCATGGGCATACCCGTGTCGCGACATGTCGATCAAACCACGTGTAGCTGCGATAGGAATCTTAATATGGTACGCGCACAAACCAGTGCTAGATGATGATGAAAGGGAATAATTTCCATGGGGAGGTGACAGACTCTGTATTGTTTGAAGGTGGACTACCAAAGGGTGAAACGACGTTACCATGAAAGAAAAACATTGTTAGTGTGGACGCTGGACTGAAACAATATTTGGCAACATTTCCATTGAACAAGTATATTTCAACAAGATTTATATTGAGTTAATTTCAACGCGTGATAGGTTCCCTTTCCCACTATGGGACAATTGCGCAAGAAACGAGTTCACGACACTGTACGATACCAACCGCACAACAGACACTACGCTCCAAAAGCGATCCACTGCACTCAAATTCCTCATCTGCTTCGAATAAGGTTTGCGTTTGGAATTTGATTATTGGTTGCGGCTGACTCGCTACATACTGAAGCTGGCAACGTAGACTGACGGCTGACTTGCAAGTCCTTTCATATCAGCAACTTCAACAGGTTTTTCTTACCTTCCAGTTTTAAGTTTTTGAGCGATAGTCTAGTCATGCAATTGTTGTGACAGTAAGCGAACTGTGGTGTTTGCGTGTTCTGCCACTGTACATGCGTCTCTACGCTCGACAGTACGATCCATGGTACTCAAACCGCGATAAACAATGTGGGTACATGAACTCAGACTAGAAAGTGCCTTAACTGAGGCTGTTTAAGTGTTGAAGCTGAAAAAGAGGGAGGGCAGGCGAAGCTCGAATGTTCTTACAACACACGCTTACTCGTACGAGCACCGTCAACCTCGAATTCGTAAAACTTGACTTGTTACTTGGCTCTTCTCTGCTCCGAAGTTCTCAGACACTTGTTGCTTTTTGAAATGTGAAGGGTACCAAGACCGACAGATGAAGCTTCATGAAGCGAGTGTACAAGTGCATGGGTCCAAAGGCTCAGCTGCGAGGGCCAAAATCTAGAATTTTCAATTCAAGAGTCTTCACATGTGGGATGACCCTAAAATCTTACAGCCGAGGGTGGAGTGGCAGTAGTTGAAAAAATCCATCCAGCCTAGTACACAAGTGTGATCTAAATGTCCAACAACTACGTTACTTCTTTCATACTATCAAAATTTAACCAGCCGTCAGCTCTCAAGCTCAGTTTCTTCTACACGTACCTGAGCCAAGGCACCAGACACAATACACAACCAGAACAGTGCAACAGCCTGGCAAATTCTGCAATCAGGCAAAGTTCTTACCTCAACCCTGAAGAACATGATCCAAGCGCTCTGAAATCAGAGCATGGTGGCACATGTCGAATTTAAAGTGATCGGTGCCTGCAAGAACAATAGTGATCTTGACAAGTGACAATCAACTGACTGTAAATAAATACAAACCTAGCAATTGTGAGGAAACCATACTTATCACCTGAGAATAAGCTGCATCGAATCTCGTCTTTGTGTATTCATCCCCATATTTATGTCACAGTGAGTACACGAAGAGTAGCAGAGAAGATCGGGAAGAGAGAACCACAGACTTGTTACCCTATTCCTGAACCTTCTTCTCCAGAGAGAATGTTTGTCATTCTACTGCAATTCTTGCACCAACTTGTGAATTGCTTCACAACAGTGAATAATGCAAACAGCTAATTGTCAGTCAGTCATGATGAGAGGTATATGTGACTGTTTTCAGAGCTATCACTGTGAGCCATGGACATGTCATCTTTTTCATGATCTGTTCATGTAATAATAATAATTGAAGAGAGAAGAGTCATGCAGAATAGTGTGATTGACTGTATGTGCATCTTGTCTTGCTATCCAGACACTATCATTGATTAAAAGGAATCTTTGTTGCTCTACTGTATGTAAGATGTGTTTAAGATTTGCTAGTCTGGACTGCCAGATTATCACCGTCTACTTCACGTGATGCGTCAGTGGATGATGGGCATGTTTTGTTGATCAATTTAAGCACCACGTGCTCTTCTAACTGCTCAACTTAGAGTGCTGTGCAGCAGATGGAGGGTGTAGCATAACAAGACTTTGCAATTTCAGCAATGTTATTTGTTCAGCACATCTATTTGTGTTCATTCCAACAAACTTGGCAGAGTTTTGTTCTGCTGTGTTCGACTCTCAACTTGCACTTGTCTCTATTTTCAATCGATTTTCATCGCTCGGTATGATGACGGGATGCAATGTGATCAACACTGACCTTGATGGTCAGGATTCGAAGCAAGCTTTTTACAATGTTGTTGGACTCGTTGCATACCACACACATGGATTCTCTTGGGCATGTATGGAACCACTGGTGAGCACGTTCATACCTCTTCAACAGTGAATTTATATTATTGTGGAGTAAAGCACCATGCAGCCTGTTTGCTGTATCAAAACAGAAAGTATCCTAGAGCTACAGGTGCAACTTGCTTCCTCATGTTGAAGCCACTGAAATAAGAGTCACATTGAGGCTGAAGTCCAATCTGTAGGGAGGGATCAAATGTAAGCAGCCATAGTGCCTGTGTACCGACTGCTTCACACGTTCTTTCATTGACGAGAATACTCAAGCAACAAAAGCCAATCAATTCAGCACTTTGAAAGGCTATCCCAGGTGCTCCCATCGTGATCGTAGGAATCTCTCTAAAATACAGCTGATGTCATCAACCGCTGCATCAACTGCCAATGTCAAATTAGAATGGCCTCTCGATTCCAGCAGCATGCCTACCATGTAAGCATGTGTAGTATCGAACAAACCTCTTGATTCATGTTGTCTAGGCTCGAATGGCTCCATAGCATGCCACTCACAGAATCATCACACACTTCCTCAGTGCAGGACTTAAATTCAAACCAGGACATGTACAAGTTGATGGCTTGGGTGACCCAAACAACAGTTGAAACACACCAGAGTCTTTTAAAGTAATACTACGTAAACCAATGTGCCCAGATGAAACGATCTCACCATCAACAAGGGTGGGGGCGTTATGCCCTGCGTGGGACGGCCCTACCCCTGAATGTATTACGGTAATCTAATGCAGAGCAGGTCACGAAGAGAGCAAGGTTGTAAATTTCATCAAAAGTCGATTCATGATTCTTGGGCTTTAATGCTTCTTTAGCGTATTGCCCACGCAGGAGCTTGAGCCTAACGGCCTAGCTCAGGCCTTGTTAGCAAGATGTTGAAGGAACCAAGCGCAGCCTCTGTTTTTTGGGCCTCAATTCATATTTGTGTGATAGCTGAAGCATAAAGTCAACTTCACATGAGGCTGCAAAACGTAGGGGCTGTAACATCCATTTTAGAGCTCTGGAGAAACGTCATCGTTGAATTTACATGCAAGGGTACGGGGGTGTACGTGTGCATGTGGCCTAAGAGCTGGACATGATGTGAACCAAAATTTCAGTCCAAGTGGCAATGGTCCACGTGATCTGACTGTATACACTGTGCATCACGCACTCATATGCATTGAGATGTTCAAATACATACTTGGCCAGGCAGTACAGTACGACAGGCCTGTAGTCTCTAGCAATGGAGCACCATGGGCAATCGACTAAGTTTTCAATTTTGTTCATTTAATCCTTATGCCACTGTATTGGCTGTGCAGGCACTTTTGATGAACTTGAAACTGCCATCTAATTACCTTGAGGCAGTTTTGGGTGCAAAGGTTTTCATTCCTGTTCTTTCCTTTTAGCCTTCTATGCTTTGCCGAGCTCTTAAATTTCAATCAATCCCACCACCGAATATCATCAAAATCGGAACTGTTGTTCCACTAGTGGTACTCCACCGCAAGGTCAGCAACGTCTGCTAGCGTTTCACACAGACTAAAAAACTGGTTAACAGCATTTGTCCACTTGTTTTAGTGATGCCGGAGCGATAAAGTGTCAGCATGGATGCACCATGGGCAATGACTCCACTCAACGGTCCACTTCAGAACGTTCACAAGTTCCAGTTTGTCCAGACTTGTGCTTGCACCGTGGCCGCAGTAATAATTTTCAGAACTGAGCGACTTACCGAACTCATTACAGTGGCAGTGCTTCAGCCGTGCGAATTGTTACCGTTTATCCAAAGTTTTGTCAATGCGCGAGATGAATCGTACTACTGATTGAGTTGTGTGTTGGGCGTACTGCTCGCATTCCAGCCCACAGAAAATGCTGTGACACTCTGAAAAAATTGCGCAACCAGTGCCCTCTCCGTCAACTTGGAAACTGAACCGCCGAAGTACCACCCGTCGCACTGTCAATCTTAAAGCGTCCTCGAAAACTGCTGCTTCATCAAGTTATCGGACGTTGATTATGCCAAATACAAGGGCCCAACGAGTCTCGCCAGTTTTGTAACAGCTGCTTCCTCCCGCAAAGCACAAAACGGAGACGGTGCTCAAGTATTCATCACACACTCTTGACAATTATGCGACGAAGCGTGACATGTGAACAAAATGCTGTCGCTCATAGAGCATGTCGAAAAAATGTAACTGACCGGCGCGACTCTGATGCGAAGTGTTACAAAGAACTACTGACTGGCGAATGGATCTTTCATGTTCAAAGAGTTCTTGCCTGATATTCGAATCCTAGTACTGAGACGCTACGGATATCAACACGTTGCTTGCAGCGTAGTCCTTGAGGGTAGTACAAGGGCACGATCTAACGGAGGATTGTCCTGCAAAATTGTGTTCTTCCAACAAGAACACGAACCGTTGGTCAGTCTACTTCCTGCACATACAAAAAAAGTGAGATATGTTAAAAAAAAGTCAAATTCTATGACAATTTACCGAGAAACATACAATTTCTTCTTTGGTCGTAGCTGAGTAGTCCTCCCACAAGACTTCTTTCTACAGTTAACTGCACGTGGATGCATTCGGCAGTAGCACCTGCAAATGATGGTTCTCAGCCATTGAGTAGTTTTGATAATGATGCTTGTAGCAGGTTACCTCCACCCAATGGGTCTCACTTGACCAGTCACGAAAAAGGGACACCAATTAGCAACACAAAGCTTTGGAGGTTATTCGCACTGGCGGCAAATCAACTTCTCGCAGTTGTACTTTTTAGCAAGAGCCATGAGAGAGGGTTCAATAACACCGCCACCACGAAGACGTAGCACGAGATGAAGGGTTGATTCTGCAACGAGGGCCGAGGAATAAGACTGTTAGTAAGTTTGAGACCACGCGGGACCACACGCGGGGTGATGAATAGCTTAAGGCTTGTAAAGCTATTTGAGTACCTTTCTGAATGTTGTAGTCTGACAAGGTGCGCCCATCCTCAAGCTGCTTGCCGGCGAAGATTAAGCGTTGCTGATCAGGTGGAATTCCTGCATTTCTTGAGAAGGGGCATGATACGAGTCGAAACACTCAGAAACAGAAATTTTCATGAAGTCTCATGATAGAGCTTGATGGTAGAATGGATGACTCGTTTGTTTACCTTCCTTGTCTTGAATCTTAGCCTTGACATTGTCGATAGTGTCCGAAGATTCCACCTCAAGGGTGATGGTCTTCCCTGTCAGCGTCTTTACAAAAATTTGCATCTTTCCTGTACCGATGCGAGCGATTGTAAATGAACAAGATGTCTAGCTCAGCGACGACGATTGGTGAAACTGCATAAACAAGATCATACCTACCCACTGTAATTTGAACCGGATCAAACTCGAGAGGAAGAATCAACCTTCGATGTAGTTTAATAATGACATTCTTTTCTAGCTTGTTCTGTCTGAACACAGTGCGCCTGCTTGCATGACGTCATCTGCTCACGCGGCTGGTTCAGAATTCCGTGAAATCAGTTGGGGGGGGGGGGCTCGACATGGAAACAAAAGACTACCATGCTCTCGGCAGGCTTTATTTTCCGCAATCACACCATTCTCCCTCGCACTTGCAGCGGGACGTTACCTCGCAGCTCTTCACCACTGCTGAACTGTGTGACAGTCACGCACTATGACTGTTTGCCACCTATTTAGCAACTTCCCACACTGTGCAGTCCATATACAGAATGTACATACAAACTCTGGGCTTCTCTCATAACGCATTCAAGTCGAGCCGAAGTTTACCTGGTACTCGAGGCTCGGATTCCATTATCGTTTGAGAACAAACAATAACGCATCCTGTCAAGGTTAATCCCTCTCATCTGACCGTTATTTTCAATCAGCTACTCAAAGCACAGGACAGAAAATGAAGGTACTGTTGTTACGAATTAAGCTGAGTCTTGTCCTTCAGCTTATGCATCTCTTACCAAACACACTTATGGCACTGGCTAGTATTTGGAGCTATCCTGCTGACACCATGCGGCAACCTTGGCATCCAACTGAAGCCCCACTGCATCATTCGCACAAAGGTGCTCAAGTGGTTCAACTGGTACTTGCTGGGGCAAGCAATACGCTAGAATAATGGAGCATGCTTGAGAAGTCAGGCAAGGATAGGGGAGGTGAAGCTAACTCCACAAGTATCATCTCAAACAGCTTTTTCAGAACCTGATCATTGGAAGTTTCACCAAATGCACTCCTTGAGTTCCCAAATAAGCTGACATACCACACACAGTGATAACTGATTTTAAAGTGATTCAGCTGGAAGTGGCCACTTCAGGGAGGTTCATAGCCAACACTAGTGTGAGTGATCCAAGTACAGTTTCTAGCCACAATTTAGGTCACTTACCCAGTCATCCTAAGAAGTCACTCAACCATCTCTAGTGATCTTAAAAGCGTAGATATGCTTAGTATCATGTACTTCTACTCAGTATCTCTCAGTAATAAGGCTTTTCAGTAATAAAGCTGCTCTAGTGGAAGCGCACATGTTCGGTGCATGTCCTGCGCAGCATTGTTGTTTGTTGTCATCAAGCAAAGATGAGTTAATTCTCATCCACTGCGACTAGTAGTACTCGTAACATGGTTATGCCAAATTGGTCAAGAGCAGTTTATTCCGACAAAGATGTGGTGAAATAGGATTCTCAGCAGTTTATTGTGCATGTGGTGTGTTTTCATACCAATCTCTTCTGCAGAAGCCTTAGGTGAATTGGCCTGCATGCAAGATTCTATCAAGGGATAGACTTAGAGTACGAGAGGACTGAAAGCACTCTCATCACTGGAACACTGCTCTAAAAACACACAGTGCAAATGGACAGCACACTATCTTAAAGATTTGATAGCGTGCCGTCTTTTGTGACACCATACTGAGTGGGTTTCCCTGCTCATGATCTGATGGAAAACGTATGGGAGCGCTGTGCTCTTTGACATGAATCTGTACCATGTCCTTCTTTATGTGATTTGTAGAATTGTAGTGCCCAAAGTGAGAGCAGTGAAACTCGTGCTTCCTTCTAAGATGAATCCTGCCTGTGCTTTCTTTCTCTTGAGAAAATCATTAGTTGCTTTGAACTTGAGATCCATTTAGTATTCATGGATTGTGCAATGAGGGTGATAATTTGACTCTGGTGATAGGAGCTTGTAACTCAGCCTCATTTGAGAACTCTTATACCAATTAAATCCTACTCCAGGCTGACAGCTCAGAACTGGAAGGGTTTTTCTGAGGAGTGAATGCATACCAAGGTCCAGTATCAAGTATCACTATCTGTAGCCAGGGTTTGTATTTGCTCCAAATGACAGCCAAATGGATCAGTAGTCATACCTTATGGACAGATGGAGGAATATACATCTAACAATAGGAAAAAATTGAAAGCAGGGTTGGATATGTGGAGTATATGATATTAGTAAATGAAGGTGTGTTGTAGGAAAGCAGTTTTGGTGGTTTCTGTGAGTGGAATCAATATAAGTGGCTCAAGTGTACTGCAAGCACACCTGTGAACTTCCCCAGGGTACTGAAGTTTCCCAGTGCTGAGGTTGGCAGCTGAAGAAAAAGTTTGATCTATGAATTTGAGGTTACATGCTGCACGCCAGAACTCTTTGTCGCCAGAGAAATAGCCCTGTGTTAATGAATGGCGTTTTAACGATGTATTTGCATGATGCTTTTGCTCTATGCCCATGAATAATAACTAATTTAATTTTGGGGACAGCATTGATATCTTAGTTGGATACATCTGGGGTTGCTCATTTCAGATCGAGTTTTACTTTTTCAGGTTCATCCACTGAATCTACAACAGGGGAGGGTCCAGGTTATGAGTTACAAAGTGTAGGAGAAGCAGTTATCTTGCGCGTGTATGTTGAGGCGTACCAATAGATTACATGCACACACAGAGCTCGTGTATTTGTGGCCATCAACTTTGCCTTGCTTGTGGGGTGTCTTAGTTCTGCCTGTTCGTGAAAAGGTTTGGATTGTTCTCCAGTCAGCAACAGAGATGATCCACTAGGTAATAAAGAGTGCTTAGCGATTATATCAGGAAACTGTCATGATTGTACTTTGCAGGCAAATGTTCTCATCACCGGGGTAAGCGCTGCCACTGCGGTGGAACTCAGACGCACACGATTGACGAAGGGTGCTTCCAGTGGAATCGTCTCAGACAAAACTAAAGTCGAGCTTGTGTTGCAAAGCTTCAAGGTGGAAAATTACTACATGCTCGATGCTCAGTATGTCATTCTGTCTTGTCAGAGTAGATTCGAATTTGCTCGAAATAGGAACTGACCTTGACTTCTCCAACTCTCTTCTCTGCGTTTAGTACATCTCGCAAGGACGACAGTTGCTGCTGCGCAATAACTTGGACAGGACAGCGTTGCAAACGTCTCCACGTGTACTGCTCATTTCTGACTTAAAACCCAAGCTGATCGATACAGTTATCGGGGCAAGATATTCCAATAAATCACGAGATCATGGTATGCCTCGACGTGTAAGTTCTTGTTCAATTCAGTACGTCATGACGGAGAAAAATATAGAGAAGAACAGCTCACGCTATCTCAGCCCGCTCACTAATTCTATAGATACGTTGTGTAGCATACAGAAAATATGATTTAATGTTGGATTTTCATGAATGTATTGTGTGTTTTCTGGTTCCTGCCCCATCCATGCTCACGTGCGCGTTATTGCGGCTTGCATGTCACGGGTTCATTTTCACAGCATTGGTTTCCTCGAGCCTAGATATATTAAATATTATAAAGTGTTAGGGGCTCAAGATATTTCTTGGAGAAAGCACTCTGAATAAACTCGAGACCGATTAGTAGTGGCACGGTCCGATCGCGAGCGTTCGTTTCTGCCACACACTTACCAATTCGTTCACATCATGTCTTACTCACTGTCCAGCAGAGCGAACATCAGCTCAGCACGTCAATTGCAAGTTACAGCTCCAAGAAGACCTGCAGCCGTCAGGACGCCGCTAGAGGTTGAGGCGAAAGTAGCAATCCGTTTCTCCAGGTTCGGGCGCAAGCACGCGCCTGTTTATCGCATTATTGCTATCGACTCAAGGAAGCGAAGGGAAGGAAGGCCCTTAGAATGGCTAGGGTATTATAATCCATGCTCGAAAGAGGTGAACTTAGATGCACCCAACATTAAGAAGTGGCTCGCCACCGGAGCACAGCCATCTGAAAGCGTGTCAAAGCTTCTACGCCGTGCTATGGTTATCGAGTAGTAAAGCTTAGCTCTGTATTTGTTCCTTTCAGGTTCAGGTTTGTTCTTATTGAACAGTGATGTGCAGTGAAGGTTGGTACAGTCACGTGATTTCTATTGGTTCCCAGTTCAACGTAGCATGCCTTACTTGGGAGAGTGAAATCCTCAGAATTTGAATTATATGTCTTTCCAGTGTTGAGACCTCAATGATTCATTCTACTCTTTGTAAGAATGTTGCCTAACTCAAAACTGTTGTGTTTCCCATTAATCGGTGCATGCTCTTCAGCTTCAGGAGTTCGTCATTTTGAAAGTATCACAACATGTGGAGCGACAATGCTCTCAAAGTTGAGTGACATTGCTTATCTCTGGTAAACAGTTGTCTCGGAACAAGAGCATCACCATTAATACTCGTATTCGCGTTTTCAGTTCATTGCACAAGGTCATGCCAATCGTCCCAAGATAAGATTGTCATGTTACTTATGAAAAAGTCTTCTTGTGTCAGATAAATTCCCAGGTTGAACACTCGTTCACAAACTAATTTTCATGAACGAGAACCTTCACAAAGTTTCCAGAAAACATCTGGTAGAATTCAAGGTATAGGGCATAGGCAAGCCTTTTGTTCGCCGTTCAGTACAGTTCATAAAAACACCAAAAAAACACCAAGAGAATGGCAATCTTAGCACAGTGGAGGATACAAAATCACATGTAAACAGAGTGCAGCACTCACATGTGCAGTATGATTGCTGAATTGATATTCACTTGGGATGATTGCTTGAAACTATCGAACATCTGATTAAGCTCCGGCCTACTGCTAGCCCTTGGAGACGACTTGATTCATTGTAGCCCAGACTGTGCACTTATGTTTACCAACCAAACTTTTGATAAGGGATTATTCATAAGTAGATAAATTAAAGAATAACTGTAGCAGTGTGCACGTCAGTCGTTATGTTGATCGTGCGCAAGGAACCCGTGCCAGAAGAATTAGCTTGTTCCAGATCTCCCCTACATGATCGGCCATTGCAGGCCAATTATTGTTTGAAGAACGAGTTTTGTGTTTGAAACGCTCGATTGATTGAGTACCGCGAAGTTATAACTGTTGTCACATTTGACCCGGCTATGAACGCGGTAACACCGGGGTAATAATATCTCTTCGCGAAGCTTCTACGATTCTTCGCCCTCTCACGCTCCAGCGCACAGTCTTTCAAGCGAAAATAGGGCAGGTGAACATCAGAACCGCAGCTAGAGTTTTCGCAGATCGTTACCATTCTAAGTCAGGTAGACACGTGTTTTTGTTTCGTGCGTGAATCACTCAAGCCGACGAGGAGCGAAAATAAACGCTTGGCCTCGTTACCAGTTCATCCCAAAAAGCACGGAAATGCAAAGTATAGTGTACTAGTTCTGTTGATTTTGCGCAGTCAACGCAGTGCCCATGAATATCTTTAGACTGGCGGGTGACATGAGTCACTTGGCCTCTTTGGTTCTCCTGTACCACAAGATCGCAATAACTCGATCATGCAGAGGTGAGTATGATTTATGTTTCGATATTAACTCTAGAGCGCACAGGATACAACCTCAGCGCCGCAGAGCGTGTTGTAACATCGAGTCGAGTGCGGTGCAGGAATATCGCTGAAGACAATCGAGCTGTATGCGCTCGTCTTTATTCTCAGATACCTGGATGTTTTTTCAGTTTACATCTCACTGTACGCTCCCTGACTCACTTTACCAAGCTATTCCCTAGCCCGTTGTTGTGGAATCTTGAGGACTGAAAGGTTACTTCTTCGATTCAGCGCGAAGGCTACCTGGGCGGAAGGTTTACTTACAATTGAACTTGTACATGCTGGTATATTTATGTCATACTCCACTGTTGCACAGGTACAACACGGTCATGAAGCTGTTGTTTATTTCCGTGACCATGGCAGTGATATACCAGATGCGTTATAAGAGAAGCATCAAAACGTCGTACGATAAAGAGCGTGACACCTTCAGATCCGGCCTTCTTATAGCAGCCTCAGCTTTGGTAGCACTATTTTTGCATGAGCGCATCCACGGAGCTGGTTGGATTCATTTTTTCATGGAGGTACGCTTTCAACCTTTGTTCCTCAGTCGAACGACCCACGAGCTTTCTTCCTCCATTTTTTCTAGATCTGGTTAAATTAATAGTTTTGCTCCCAACCCAATTATGCTTTTGCCAACAGCGATTGTGTTCCAACCCTTTAAGGGTTCCAGATACCATTAAGGACAGCAGAAAAACGAATCTTACCACAAAATTTAGAAATTATCGTATCTAGAGCGCGTAGACCGGAAGACTTCTTTACATCTCCATGTCTGACTTCGAGCGCAATATGTTACTTTGTCTTTGGGTTGCATTATATTTGCCATAACACCTAGCTTATTAGATTCTTGACGTGGTTACGTTTCAGTCAAGTGTTCCTACTTGCGAATGGGGAATCAATCTTGACCTTTCACGTTTTGAACACTGGAGTGATGGTAACAGGGTTGACGTTCCTCATTTAAGCCAAGACTCTGTGGAAAGTTTATGTTTAGGCTACGTTGGTTCGAAGCAAGGTCGTACAGTAGCTTTGCTTTGGATTTGCCATCGTATCAAGTCTGCATGTTACATCAATATGATTACACGTGGAAATAATTGGTTTGTTTTTTTAGTCTCTAGGAACAATTTTCATCACAACTCATGAACATAAATAATGTGCTGGAATGTAGTGTGCATGAATGATTATTGGCAGTCAGTTCCAGAAGGAGATGCTACAGACATCAATCCTTGTTACATGTGCAATAAAATTATGTCATAGAATGATACTCGTCTAAGCATACAGACTTTGAATGGAAACGTTTGTTCAGTGCTAAGTCACGTGGTACTATTTGGCCTGTTTTCAAGAACCACAGAATGTAACAAGCGTGGTTCAGCTAGGGACGATGTTCCGCTGTCTGTGCATTTCATTTTGTATGTAGATTTTATCAAAAGTTCACTTCCTGGGGGCAAAGATTCTTGCACAAGAGTAATTTTTTTTTGCAAAACGTACCCACAGACCTGGGATACTAGCATTGACGACCAGATTAGCGGTCATGCCTAGCAATAGTAAATTTGCCCAAGTACAGTCTTTGTTAGCTAACCTGGAGCTATGAGCTGGGGCCTTTGGAGCAGAATGCAATAGGCCACCCACTTGTGTGCACGGCTTAGCATTTTCAAGGGGCACCAACGCTGAAGGCAAAGTGTGAAGATGCAATAGCTGGCACCATCACTCATAGATGAAGGTCGTGGCTGTTGTGCAGATTGCGTGGCAAACATCCATTTACTTGGAAGCAGTTGCCATACTTCCCCAGCTGACACTGCTGATGAGGACTGAGAACATAGACAACTTGACCACCAACTATGTGGCCCTTTTGGGAGCGTATCGTGGGTTGTACATCCTCAACTGGATATACAGGTGGGCAACAGAGCCCCATTACTACCACTGGCATGGTGCGAGTCCCACTGGCTCTCTCGCAGCTCTTGCAAAGGTGTAGGTTCAATACGGGCGGATACCGATATATTAATCTCTTGCATTGTATTGGGGGCTTCAGTGCCATGGGGGCAGGCACTTTGATACGGTTTCGTTGTGTCTCTGCATAATATTGGATGGATTATGGTCCCTTGCATGGGGGTCTATCAGGCTCTCAACATTGGAATCGTAGCTGGGTAGTCTAGGTTCTAGGTTTCGGTCCTCAGTCAAATATTACGGACCTTGGAGAATAAGAAAACAAGTCACCTTAACAACAGGACTATCCTTGTATACAGATCAGCCTTCAGTTAAATTTGTCATCAACCTGGTGGAATTTGTCCACTTAATACATTACCTCGTGGAGTATGTTGGTGCTGGCAGCCAGTGCCGAAAATCCCAGATATCAATAAGTGAACTGATCACAAAGTAGAGATTTTGGAAGCACACTCGAGGTGGCGAAGGCTTCAGAGGGTCCCGGCTTTCCATCACACTTGCTTATCAGGGGGCTGAGTCTCCTCCACTGGTCGTGCTTTAGCTGACATGTATCTAAATCATTGTAGCTATTTGGCAGTTATTTTTAAGAAGAGGTACTTCAGCAGCAAGCCCCAAAAAGTAGACGTAACAGCCCCCTTTCCTTCCTGTGTTACTGTCATACATACTACATATAGCATTGGATATAAGATACTGAGGGTAGATATTAATCTGCACGAATGGCTACCGGGGGTTTCAACACTGCATGTTCTATGAATCTTTATAGCTGAAATCCTTGGCCTATGGACTTTGGTACCTTTGGCCTTTATGCAGCTTGTTTTGCTCTTCTCTGTATTGTAGAGCCCAAGTCGTATCACAGATTTGCCTTTCTCTATCTAGATGTACACCCGGAAACTATTTGTTTCAGATCCTGGGTCCTGGCGCTTTTTGTGAGGATTCATTGCATGGGATGAAATCTGCACGAGTCCATGTGGACAAAGTTCGGGTTTCCCATAAATCAGTGGTGCTCAAAATGGTCTCAACAGTGAATCACTACTCGAATTAGAATAACTGAGGGTGGTTGCAATTCACAACCTGATGCAGCTTAAAAAATAGAACGCTTAGCTCCTGTTCTATTAGAATTTTTAGTATTTGTCAGTGTTTCCATCTTCTGAGCCAAGTCTGCGATTGTCGCCAAAAACAGACATGTTCAGGGTGTTTTACCTGAGTAGGAGTTTCATGATTGGTTTCGGTCACCTTATGCCCTGAAAAAATGGGGATTGAGCCTTCTTCAGATTGCAACCTTTTGTAAAGATGTGAGGGTTCTTCTCACAAGATAATCGACTACTTACTATATAGGTGGTCACCGCAGTGTAACCCAAATAGGTGAAGATCAGTAGTTGTTCTGATTCTCGACTATCCCCGT
>JAULKQ010004823.1:0-15140 GCA_032356285.1 Smithsoniella earleae | reverse complement strand
GCAAAAACTGCCCACAAGTGCATTGAGAGGGCCCCTGTGGCTTCCCCCGAGACCCCTGTGGCCACGAACTCGTCTCAAACCTAATCTAGAGTGCAAACAGAGCTGTTTGCAAAAAAAAGCTCGGCAATTGCCTTTCTGAGCTGCCCTCCTGGTAATTGAAAACTTCCTTTACCTTTGGTTGATTGTCGGTTGAGTCGTGCTGGGATTGTTCAATTGCAAGTCATATGTCAGGTAGTTTTTTCGCTATATGAAGTGCTGTCAGAGATTGTCATGGATGTCTTTTGAAGTTGACAGCACCTGTTGGCAGTTGATGACACATGTGTTTTAAATTTGTGAGGATCGACTTTAGCACGTTACATAGTCAGCACACATCATGTTGGGAACTACTTGCTATGAGAATGGAACTCAGTTCACTCTGCTATAACGTGATTGATGTATTCTAGTACGTGGCATGATCTCTCATCAAATTCACGTCACAATTTGTCAGCAACGGCAGCTTCCTCTTTGCATATTTTGCGGCGGAGTGACTAGCGGTGGTCAACTTCAAGACTTGCAATGCATGTCCATCTCACAGGCTTGCACATGTGTGCTTTTTTTTCAGGTTTACGGATCAGAGTTGGCAATGTTTCGACCACGAAGTGTCGCTCACCAGTTTGTACTGGCGCCATGATCATCATTTCCGCAAAAAAAAAAATGGCTGCTGTGCCGGCACCTCTGGACACTGGATACCTCATAAATCTCCACACTATCCTGCACACACAGCCCTCGACAGCAAATATTGTGTTAGAACGGTGGTTATAAATGCCAATCTGTAAGGTACAACAATGGTGCTGATGCGGAAACAAGTCCATCAACCCATAAATTTCAAAGCAAATCATTCACGATAATACAAGTCACACTCAATTGAAACACGTCGTAATCAGCTTGTGATGTGTAGCTGAAAGGCTCATACTGCTAAAACTATGCATTGTTTTTTTTATCTTTGTCCTCTGAGGTGGATACAGCGTCTTTCAAGTAGTACATACCCCATGTGGAACTAGCAAATGGTAAAATTGTCCAATGATCATGAACCGTACTTGTACCTGACTTGGACTTAGTATCTGTTTTTGGCTTCACAACTATAATGGGTCTAGATAGCAACTCTAAATCGAACAAGCCAGCATTTTCACTCCAATCGATGTCCTGTGCCGCCCGCACATACCACAGAGGGTGGCCTCCCACAATGTCAATGTGAGCATGCAGTTGACAACACACTGCATGCTTACTGACAGAAGGGGGCACGTCATCACTATCATCAGGATGCTTCCACACGACCCTGATGTAATGATCTATGATGGATGGGATGCCCAGTGCAAAGTGCGGTCGCTGAACAGCCGCCACATCTTCATCAGGATAACTGGACATTGAGACAAAGGCACTACCTAGGGAGCGTCCTGCTCTCCTCTTAGTTTCTACCGCTAGTAAAGATGAGAAGACTTTGTCTTCAAATTCACATCCCTGGTATACAGTCAACTCACAATATCTCCAAACAATATCATAACTACCCTCATCACACAACATATAAACACGTGCCCATTTATGATCTTTTTGGGCAAGGAGGTACAGAGATTGCATAGCCAGCATAGTGACATTGTTCCAATTCATACGGTCACGGGTAGGTGGTGACAGGTTCTTAGTAGTGTTATTTGCACATCTACTTGGAAAAGTGCGTGAACTTATACGCGTGAATCGTTTCACCCCCCCTTTCAGGAACGGGTACACATTAGAACGTTGATCGGGGTCAGTTGTGGTCCTCATACTAGGTTGATGATCTATTGCTGAGTTTGGGCCTGTGGGGTCCCAAGCCTCAACCCCATACACTACCTCAGCCGTGCCCAAGGCACGATTAATTAAGGGTCCTCGTTTCAACAACGTTATGTCTGGATACTGTCTACCTCCTCCATCACCATGCTTTGTTAACTCTTGTAGTCCACGCTCCATCCATAATTCATTACTCCTGGCGGCGGGACCAAGCTCTTTCTCTTGTACAGGTAGTCTACAATGCGCTATGTGTAGGTTGGGCCGCAGCATCGTCTTAGGTAGCATCTTGGCGGCAACTAGTCTCTCCGTTAAGCTAGCATAAGATTGTATCGACTCTGTTGCTAATTGCATTGTTGACTCTGTGGCATTATAGTTATACAAGTAGTGCACTGCAGAGTATCTAAGACACCACCACAAGTCATTGAACTCATTGGATCCGAGGTGTGCGATCAAAGGTATTGTCCACAACAGAGTGGACATATCTTGCATCTTAAAGGACTTTAGATGGTCTATCGGATTACGTGTTGTACCCAGGTTTCCTATGGGGTATCTAATCCTACTCCATATTCGCTTCACTTCGGCGCGCTGCTTGGCATTGAACACAATGGGGCTCTTTTTCCACTCCTCTTGAGGTGTTAGGAAGTGACTCAATAGAGTTTTCATCAACCCATGAAGAAATAAATGTGCAATTGGCACCTTGACAAAACTCGTTGAATTAATGTATGGCAGGTGACGTGTCATGTATATGTTACCCCAGGGCAAGGCACCATTGCGGCCTAGTTGGGTCAGCCGTTGCATGGCAGCTGTCTTGGTATAAAAACCTTTTCTGCCTAGCTCTAAAGGGTCCCCATTGTCATATGCTTGAATGGCGGCTTGCGCTATCTGAGCCTTGTCACCTAATGTGATCAGTTCATCTGACGTTAACTGCAGTCTCGGGTCCCCACACATTGCTTCGGGTACAGGTATGGAATCGCGCAATTGGTCGTTCTGAATGTAACCGTGATCTAACTCCCGCAAATACGGTTGGGGTACTGCTTGTGAGTACCCGTCTAGGACTACTTCGTTGTCTCTAGGATCTGGTCTGTAACCCCTTGTGCACATACACCACCCACCGTTGTGTGTCCCAGTTGGGCCAAACCAATGAGTAAGCTTGGCTCTCATCGGGTAATCAGCAACTAGACCCGTTATAACTGGCACTACGGGACACAGTACAAAGTCTCCCCCCACTCCGATACTATCTTCGGTTTCATTCTCTGAAGGTATACACATGGCTCCAGAGCATGTGAGGGCCGCGTCATCTTGCCCATGTTGCTCTATTGGCTCACTAAGAAGATCATCAGACATATGAACACCGGCTCTAGGTGCAAATACTGTTAGGTTCTGTAACTCATCCGGTAGACGAGAGCGAAAAGGTCCAAACATGGCGAAAAGATTGAGAACAAGTGTTGTGAATACATCAAAACCACACTTAGGGCTGGTTGGCCCTGGGACAACTATAACGGGCTGGATATTCTTATTCTTAGAGTCCAGGCTTGCGGAAGTGTCCATTGATCGTAACATATACACTGTAGTAGTGTGATTGTGGAACAAGGGCACACCATCTGCAGCTAACTCAAAGAAGTACACGTCACTATTGTCACCACCATGTTGGTCAATAACTTCTGTAACTCGTTTGCATTCGGGCGAATCGTGGAACCAAGATTTGCGCTTCAATCGTGACTGAGTAACATCTGACACCCACTGTTTGTCGAAAAAGAAGCTCTGGAATACATCAGGGAAGAACCAAGCGTGCTGAACGGGCTCCCACGAGCTACCATCATCGGTACTTTCAAGAGTGAACCTGGGTGCTTTACACAAGGGGCAAATGCACACGGAACACACTGGGTCATTACATGCTTGCTTATGGGCGGAAGGATTAGGGTGCCCCCACCACCAGTACAGGCAACGGGGGGTGGAGCAGGTATTAATGACGTATCTTGAGTGGTGCGGTACGTCAAGGTACTGCTCTGCCTGGTATAAGGATTGTGGGAAATTTAAATCAGCGCTTTTGCCGGCTTTGGAGCCAAACAACCTACTCGACATATACCGAATATCGCGTTCAACCATCCCTTTTGTGCGTTGGGATTCATTTAAGCCCTTAACTTGATCATACGCAAATTGCATAGCAGAAATACTGTCAGCATACAAGGGGGCAACGGGTAAGAAAGCAGCCTGGGCAGAACTGGTGACCACTTGGCCTGTTTCTAGTTCGTAGTTATTATCAGAGTCACCGGGATTCTGACGTTTAGAACCACGCGCTACCGAATCAGTTAAAGCTTGCATATTAGCAAGTGTACGCTCGTTCACTTCTCTAAGCTTGCTTGCTATCATACTCTGGGTGCGCATGGATAACTGCCAAATAGAAATAGTGCGAGGTAACTCAAATAAAGCGGAACGATCGCACGGGGAGTCATCGGGGATGGAATCTGGTGGGTGCAAGCTTGAGCTTAAGCTGCAAGCTGACTCGCCGCTGCTCGACGAGCCAGATATGCCCTGTCCGAACCTCCCGAAGCCGCTGGAGGAGCTCATGGACCCATGAAGACTACCAGAGCTGTGTGCAGGCTGCGGTACCACCGGTGGGGCAACCTCTGAGGGCAGGGAAAACCGCAATTGTGGTGGTGGACCTTGTTCCGTATGCACTCCCTCGCCTGCAAGTGGAATACAGTCAGCACCCACAGAAGCAACCTCACATCCGAGAGATTGCGAAGGATGGAACGAGGGGTGGGTGCTTGTAAGCGCAGTATGCCCCGCAACCGCAGCGCGAATTTGGTCTGGATCTTGAGCACTGGGTAATGAACTTGGCGCAGTCGGTACCGCTCCAGCAGCGGGCACAGGTGTACTGCGAGAGCCTGAATGTTCGCTTCCGATACGAATGTCGTGTTGGGCTAAGTCTGCATAATCTAAAGCTGTCGAATCTAGTGGGATTCATATGCAGCACCATTCTCACTGAATTCAGCGAACCTAACTCCATAAGAGCCTATCCAATGACGTTAACACGGACAAAAGTAACAACAGCGTGAATTTAGAGCGCACACATCAGAAGCATTCACGGTTCCTTAACTGTCTGAAGTGCGGATGAACTGAGGTTGTCGACTGTGACTCAAGCAATGAATACGGGTTCCACGACAAATCTGGAAAGTGTGTGGAAGGAAAACGATGTTACGCACGTGTAGGACACACAAGTGCTGAGAATGCCAAACAATAGCACCTGCTTGAGTCCCCAGGGAAGGTGGTACTTCGGCATCTTCGCCCGACGGCATTTTGCATTCAGCACACACTTGCGAGTGCTCCAAGGCATGTCTGTACCTACGCTTGATACTTGGATCGCATTTGCAAGTGAATAGAGACTGTTGAACGGGACCAGTTCCAATCCTCGTCATGCCAAGGAGCTGTAACTTTGAACGTGGACCAGGCATAGCTGAGCGTCGTCTGGGCATAATTAATAAGAGTTCAGAGTAATATGAGAAGATCTGCCAACAGAACGGACTGAGTGCAGAATGTAGCGAAAGGGTCAGTTAAAGCCTACAACTGTCAGTGTAACAACCCAATCACCAGTATCGCTACGGAGAGAAGGAATGTGCTGTATGCAGCCGATAGTCAGCAAGATAGTTCATTCCGATGTACGCCGGAATCCGTAAAGTACACGTCTAGGGCTCATAATCAGACAGGGCAGAAGCATGCAACATTGAACACTGGCAAACAATGGCTAAGGGTGCTTAACAGCGAGAAACGTGCTTTCCCGCACTGCGTTGTTGCGAGTCGGATGAAAAATATGCTAACTATAATCCGAAAGGAAAGCCATTATTGGTGATTGCGATCTTCCGGATTCCGTCCAGCAGGGAGACGTTGGTATCACGTCATACCAGGTCGATACTAATAGTAATGTGCATGGCCTGTCCCGCGCTGAAAACGGGTCACTGTGTAGTGCTGTTGATTAAAACCAAAAAACATAGATAGTGATTCACCTTTCGTTATTGCTTCTTACCCGCAGCGGAGGCATTCAAACACGAGCCTGCATTGTCGCGAAGGACTTGCAGCACTCCAGTCCCAGGTACGAATCCCCACTGCACAAGCATGAAAAAGTGGGATCATTCAGAAACAAAAGTGGTCAGTTACATGATACGCAGGCACATTACAAGGGAGGTGTCCATGGTGAGCCACGTCCGTACCCTGGTTCGGCTGCCGAGGTGGCCAAAGGCCAGACAGACAAAGTTGCAGCAGCGTTCTGCAGTCAATACCAAGCGAGCTACACATCTGAAAAAGGTACGTTAAATTTCCACTCGCCAGCCCCCTCAGTTTGGAGGTGAGATATTCACATGCTCTTTGTCTTGTCCGATAGCACAAACCACTTTTCTGCAGCTGGATTGCCCACATAGATAACTAGCCAAGTAGCAAATCAATTAAGTTAAGTGATTTCTATTGACATTGCAAGCGATTGAGGCAGGATCCTTGACAGCAGATCTAGAACTACTGGTAACACCCGCTTCATGATCGCCATCGTACTATTATTCGACTTCTGTGATCAAAGCGAGAATTATCAGACATATAGATTCATTTGAACGTCTTTGGCGTGATATTGACAGTCAGACAATGAAGAGAACAGCGCAAAAGCAAGTGTCTAAGCACGTAGTCGAGCATGGAAGTGGGGATGGGGCAATGCGATTGGGGTTGACGTCTCTTTCGCATTCAATACATAGAGGTGAGCCTAGCCAAGCTTCACATATTATGTATTAATTAGTAGCATCTTCCGTCAGCTGTGCACGCGAGCAGAGTCCATTGAAAAGCAGCTCGATCCAGTAGCATCATCATGAGCGCGCTTGACTTAAGCAACGATAGAACACAAGAAGACGATGAAATTGCACACAGAAGGGCTGTTGTTGAATTGCATTTACTCAGGAAAGGCAAGAAGGCTGAAGGATGTGCATATGTATCTGTTAACAAATACGTGTTGGGCATCGGGTATATCCCGGGTATGAGTGTGGACACCATAGAGAGCAGATTGAAATCTCATTCCATTTTTTTTAACGGGGCACAAGGAGAAGCTTTGGACGGTGGTTGTTTCGACATAAGCGACAAGAGGTGGTCAGAGCCAAACGCAGAGCCCATTACTTCCGTGTGTCTAAGAGATGTGGCGACATGGATACATTTATTCATAACTGCCAAGGTATGATTGATTATGAAGTAGACAAAATATTGATCAACGGCCTTAAGCTTGACACCAGGGAAATGTACATGAATACTAACGTTTTCGCGAGGAGCAGAAAGACCCCATACCGTCTTCATTAAGGCCAAAGATAGAGAGGCAGCACCCGAAAGCTATTATGACGGTTGTATTGGGTTGGATGAAAGAGAAGCCGCCATGTACCATTTCCTTCCCGTCGCTTGCTACATCACAAGCAAGGACACCCGTTAAGCCCGTAGCCCACGAAGCACATTACGACGTAGATCCTATAAGCGAGACAAACTTTAATGCTTCACCAGAGAGCGTAGCGCCAGATGCTACAGACATAGCCTCGGACGATGAAGCCAGAGAAGTGGTACATGCTGCCCTGGACAAACACTGCATGCGATATCCAGGTACATGAGCCCTTAACTAGTAAGTATTCGTCAAGATTTGTAGGAGTTGAGTTCAGCCACTTGTTGCAGCTGTCTCCGTAGCGCGAGAGTTTCTGTATGTACTTCACGATTGCCCACGATAGCTCTCCTACAAAAAGTTTTAAGCAGCATCTTGATTCATTCAGACGATCCTGGCACAAAGTTGGGCTACGAGTGCCAGAAGTACGGGGAAGCGAAGTTGAGTTCCGATATGCCGAAGATAAAGCCCAGCTCAGTGCTGACAACGAACTGGCTTCCATTTAGACGGAACGATATTGTCTGTAGCCCAGCTCGAGACGAGCCTGTACGTAGCCCTGAGATACAAGAGTTAAAAAATAATCTTCTTGCAAAAGCAGAGAGGGAGGCACGTCGAAACGTGCTATGTCGTCATCTAACTGACTCCGCAATGAAGGTAGGTAGATGGTGACCTGGGTCGTACGCTGAACCTGGTAACATACTCTTATTCTTTTCGATACAATATGCCATATGAGCAATCGAAACGGTATCATCTGGGTTTTTTCCGCAAGGTCGACCTGAGCTTTTATGATGCAGGCTATCACTCGTCGCAGATTCAACTCCATCAAGGCCAACATCACTAAAAAGGATGTTAAGGGACAAAAATGTTATCATGCGCAGTTCAATGACACAGTGCCGGCCTGGGTTGGTAGGTATTGGGCTGACGTACTGGCTGCGCTCCTGACCGACAAGCCTTGGAAAATACCCGATCATTTGCTGCAGTATCTGGAAGTATGGGAACTGTTAACCTTCACCTGCGAAGGTGCTCATGGAGCACAATCGCCGTACTGATTTCTGAATTTTGCAGTGATTACGTGTCCTGTGAAGGACAGCTAAATGGAACGCTAGCTCAATGTATTAAGGATGGTTGCTGCGCAGGAGAAGGAATTAATTGACTCAGATGTAGCAGAAGACATTCGCTGCCTGCCTACTGATGATCACGCCCCGCAACAAACGAGAGGCAGCGAGGTTCCTGCAGTACGTTCTATTCGCACCACATACATCTCTCCGATAAGAGAAATTACAAAGCAAAACCAAACAGTTAAAAGCATTTAGTAAATAAAGTTCTATTTAGCAAAACGAGTGCGTGCAGGCAAATATGGCAGCAGAGGCGGATGACGGCGGCAGCAAGGATCAAGAAGAGGACCCCAAGGGCACGAATGAACCTCCCAGCAGCATGTTTGAACAGCCTGAAAACGATGGCGCTACCAGAGAATCAAGCCTACAGCCGGTAAGTGACATTCCCAGCTGCAGCACCCATCCTCACTGACCGTGTCACGTGCGCCCATGACTACGCGAAGCGTTTTCACGCAGGCCAGGGCACTTGAATATGTAGTGGATCCAAAGTGGATTACTTGAACCTTATAGTAACAAGAAATGTTTGTCATTATACAACGCTGGAGGCGTGTGCTGTGTGTCATAGTACTCAATGAAAGCATCGTCCAACTTGTGCTCAGCTGTAGTGATTTGGCTAAAATATTCCCTTGGACATTCAACATAGAGCATTACAATGCAATATCTGAGACCTCGAGCAATTTCGAGGAGCCCGACATCTTTACTAGTCACAAAATTATCAGTTGCCGCTTACAGGGGATCAGAATATAATCCTGCAGCTGAAAGTACGTACGAACATTCAATAAACTATTATCCTTGAATAGTGAAGGAAAGTGTGCAGTGTATAACTCGTCCCCACAAACTGCCTACAGCTCAAACCCTGAAGATACGTATGCGTAGATTATCTAACCAAACAACAAATAGTTTGTGTACTGCAGGATCCAAGGGACTCCAGCCCTGCCATGGAGCAGAGCCAGCTGGAGGGTAGACAGCCAGCGGGGTCAATCATTACGCCTCAAATCCCCGCAGTGCAGCCCCCCCCTGGACAGAGCTCCCCTTCTCAACCCAACTTACCTCAACCCCCCAAGCCCCCTCACCCGTCCAAGAACCAGCAAGAGACCCAGCCGGCCCCCACAAGCACCCCCCCTCCTCGAGCAGATCTCCCCGGGGCCAGTACATCTCAGGCCTCCTTGAGAAAGCCGACCCGGGCCTCCACTGCAGCCGCCTCTTTGCAACAGGCGGGCCGTGTGGGGGGGAAGATCGTGATGGCCAAAATCCGTGCCATCAACGAGGTGAACAACAAGGTGGAGATGATGGGGGCCGGCAGAAAGAAGCAAAAAAAGTGAAGCCCGAGCAACGTGGGAAGGGGCAGGCTGCCCCTCCCCCCTTTTTCTTATTTCAAGCATAGGTGGCATGGGTGGGGTACAGGGAGGTTGCGCTCGACAGCGAGCGGAGCAGCACCCCCTCCACCCTCATCAAGAGGATGTGTTGATTTTGGCGGCTGGCTTGCAGGATTGCCGCAGTAGATTTTGTGATTTATTAGGGCCATTGATTTCCTGGGAGCAGGTGTAAAATGGAGCTGTATGGCATTAAAATGGGGTGCAATATTTGTTCAAATAGCAGTGCATTACCCGCAATAATGTGAAATGAATGCACTGCAAATGGCGATTACAAATTTGCTATATGCGCAATATATGGCTAAAAATGCTATAAACGTCCAATACATTGCATTTGCGAACACTTGAACACGTGAAAGAACGTCGGCCATATTCGCAATAAATGCTCGTAGTTGCCATTCGCAACCAAATTATTGCAATTACAGACAAATATGCCACCCCTGAACTAATGCAATAAATGCAATAGATGCACGTTGACGCAACGAATGTTCAGTACATTGCATTTACGAATGGCTGTGAGACAGTGTGAACTCGTGCCATATATGCAATAAATGCAATATTTGCTATCTTTGTCCATGGATATGGCATTTTACCTTGGAAAAAATCGTCGAAAAGGCCAGCTCCATAAATGCAATAAATTGTTCGTAAATGCTCAAGTTGCACATGTTGCATTTATTGCATTTATGTTGGATTTGCAGGATAGGTTGCATTTATAGCACTTTTGAATGTTCAAATTTTTTGAACTTCATTTGAACATAATTTGAACATTGACCATCCTGCCAGTGATAACAAGCTCGACCGATTGCGCATCGCCACCCACATTAAATCCAACTGAAGCGTATAACAACCATACACTAACATGAGATAGAGCCACCGGGTACCTTTGCCAGACCGTGTGACGCCTGACGCACATCTCATCGTCTCATGTAACTAGTTATATTCGATACAGAATGCGGAATGAAACATTTAGTGTAGGATGTAAATAGTCCAGAATATGAACAAAATATTGAACTTTGTTATACATCGACCTAGAAACGAGACATAGCAGCAGTACCGGCCGTCTTCAAGCAAGGTATACGTGACTCTGACAAGCTGCATCGTCCTTCTTGGATGGGCCACGTTGAACCATTTCATTCCCAAAGGTTCATCTATCACAGTCAAGTTTGCACTAGAAGTGATCTGCATCCCATGTGATATATCACCCAAGCCTGAGCTCTGACGTGAACAACAGGCCGGATAGCGCAAACTCAATCCACACCAGAGGTCATTTCGGATTAGCTTTCGCGACCAAACGAAATAAATACATAATATTCACCTCATAATGAACATTGATCCACAAGTGAAACGTAGAATGCGCGACCCCGAGCCGGCCAATTCGATAGCGATTACCAATCGATTACGGCAGACTTATGATACGATTATGTATGATTGTTTAAGATTATGAACGATTATGATAGCCACTACATAAATGATCAGGAATTTCACATGCACACATTCTAAACCTCAATCAACAATAACAGGTCACTTTGACTTGCACACAATCAGAAAATCATCAATATCGATGATTATGTACCGGCCACCAAAAAGTGGATAAATAATCACCTGATTATGTCAAAATTATGATCATATGTTAGGATGATGTATGATTATGCATTGATTATTGAAATTTCCCTTTTTCCTTGTGTAGATCCTGCAAATATAACCTCAGCTGCCCGTGGTCGAATAGTGTAAACATAAGATGTAAAGAAAATAACCACAGAAAGTCAGCCAGTGCATCATCAAGACCCGGTGCCCGAGCAACGCACAAAACTGGAAAATAGGAGTGACGTACGTGGAGAAAAAACTCCTTAAATATCACTGCAATAGGAAACTGGGAATGTTTCAATTGCTTTGACGTTTGCAAGCACTGCCGGAGCTGTACTCGCGATATCGCTAACAACGGACCAAAAAGGCAGTAAAACAGGACAAAATTACATTGAATTTCACAGGCAGATAGAACGAATCAATGCAGCTATACCATAAAGAATTTGACATTTTTCGCGCATTTGCCGCCCAAGAAAAGTTAAGAACATGTTTTAATCGAGTTTCGGGTAGATAAGACCACTTTCGTTGTCTTCGCTTGCCGATATCGCTACACAAAGCAAACATTGACTAAATTTTGGTACAGAATTGAGAACAACTTTTGCTATGATATCCTCAAACTTCAACGACAGTTCATACACAGTGACTCAGGAAAAGTAGGTATTGAAATGCAATGTCGCAGGAAAATCATTGAAATTAAGTTTTTTTCTTAAAAAAAACTCAACAAGCACAACACAAATACTTACTTATATGGATAACATATGTCAGACATAATACAGTCTATTCTAAAAATTTGGGGTTCGTATATGCAGTATTCACAAAGCTTTGATCACAATTTCAATCTCAGTGCATGGAAGACTGAAAAGTCACCTGGAGGTGCACTAAAGCAGCACCACAAGGCACTAATACAACCTGGAACATATACCTACTCGCAATTTTTTCACATGACGTAGCTCCTAACACTAAGAAAGGTTCACAGGGCGAGACTGGGCACATTCTATGGTTTGGGAGGCCCAGCTTTGGCCATCACGTGGTAACGAGGGCCATAAACTGACCTGCTACAATTATTGGCCTGTATCTGCACCCACAACAATGCATAACCCTATTGTTCAATTGAAAAATAGTGTGGGACACAGCATAGTGTCCCAGTACGAAACAGCAGCTAGCTTGGTGGCTGAAAGCACCACTTTCTGCCGACAACAGTAAACCATGTTTCGTTCACTGCGATGGTAACGTTATAATTGATAAGTTATCCCAACACAGTACCCTTCAGCACCATCCAGCGTGATGTGAGGATGAAGCGTACATAATTGGTGGCCTCCCATTGCTCAGACTCGTGGGATACCGACTGCAACCCACACAATTCAATGAAACAGAGGTGCATGCATACTGGGGACTTAGCATATTTCGACCACAAGCACAGCTCAGAAAGACCGGCAACCGAAAACGGCATCATCATAATCGCAGCGCCTAAAATGTTCCAAGAGATAACTAATAGCAATATATATTTAGTACAACATTCACCAACCCCATCTTCAAGACAGATAATGAGTGACGTCGAGGACTAGTACTGCCGCCGACAGATGCAGAACTGGGCGCTTGGATTCATGAACAGTCGGTGGACACCGTTGAAAGACACATCATAGAATATAATATCTACATTCAACAGCTTGTGTCGAAAGAGGCAAACATGCGCGAAAAAAGACAAGGTATAGATTATGACCGATTATGATAACAAATCGAACATAATCAAAAATAATCAAAAATAATCAACAATAATCACGGAACACCACAGAAAAGAACTAGCGGACCAAACATATACCACACACATACTCTGCACTGACAGTTGAAATAAAAGGGACCATAGAACTAATAGAGTGTGTTTTGGTGGTCCAAATCCGAGCCAAGATGAAGATTGTATGTGACGGCGGTCTTAGCACCGACAACAACTAGAAGTGGTAACTCGAGCGGCCAAATGAGCTCAGATGACACTGAAACTACTTATAATATAAACATGAATCCATACTGAGGAGATTAGCGTTGGTAAGTCTTTAGACGGTGCACATTGACGTTCAGCTACGTTACGTTTGATTATGTTGATTATCGACGATAGTCAACATAATCAAACAAAATCTTTCACGTCCGTTTCGCCATGTTCGCCTGACTAAACGTGATGGAAATCAATCAATATCAATCACGGCACAAGAATAAGAGTATGGAAGCCGACTTATGCAATCGTACGTGTACGCATACGTGACAACTGTGTCAACATCCAACTCACAGCGGGACGAGGTTAAAAGTCACAGTCAGAAAAAAATTTAACAAGAACTATTCTAGACAAGCTATTCAGGCCAAATGATAAGGATAACCATTTACAGCACGCACGATGAAGCCCCTGGAGACAACCATCAGGACGTCGATACTGACTCCTGAGCACAACGCTTTCTACAGCACACGGCCCTCAAACAAAGTCCTCACGAGCTGAATGCACCGTCATAAACTTTTTATTTACTAATGGTCAAGTTATATATTCTTCCGCCCCACTCAGCAAGCGTACGGATAGTCTTGTGCGTCACGTCACGGATGTTCATCATTCCACATATCGGGCACAAAATCACAAGCAGCCACCATAAACAAGGATCTCTGATACCATCATATCCACCTGTACAAAGCTCCGCTGTTGAGATCTGCCTACGGAGCCACATCAGAGCATACGGGTTCCAATTGATTACTATTGCTTATGATTGCCTATCGTGATTACGTGCACATAATCAATCATAAATAGAAAACAGCGTAGCAACGCATCAATGTTTGTCCAAATCCACATGCAAACAAAAAGATACTAATCAAGTAAACAAACCTTGCATACAGGGTCATCACAATAACGAACAGCTCCATGGTGGCGCCCACAGACAGCTTAAGTCGTGTGTGATACCACTGGAAATAGAATTTTCACAAAAGCGACCCAATACATCCAATTTTACAACAGAAGCACACAAAATAGTCATATATTTAACATCAGAACGTCACTAACTAGTTATCGTACTGCCAAAGGATAATGCGAAGTCCTTGATTGACGCAACAACATAAACACTAGAAAAACCGGGTCGTACCTGCTCCGGAATAGCTTCGGTCAAAAGAGCGAAGATATCGCTCTCATTAAGCGTCCTGACAAACTTAAATGGCAAGCCCTGCCTATCACGCGCAATAGACTTTCATTCAACGCTCATTGACCCTGCACAATAGGAACCCGTCACAGCGCACGTCCGGACGAGATTATCCACATTAACATTCACATATTACATACGTTACTATTTTTGGAGGTTGAAATCTGGGTTTGGCGCTGTATCAACTGGAATATGAACCACGCTACTCGGCCTTGATTACTAGACGATTATGAGCTGATTACGACTGATTATGTCTGATTATCTTTGATGATCGTTGATTATATTCACGTTTCATCAATTAAAAGGAAACGAGTATACCTGCAATCTAAACATCTAATGAGAGTTATATAAGCTTATACAAGCATATTAAACCCAGAAAACTCAATTTCAAAGATTACGTTTCGACCCTCTGGGCCGACTAACGTAATCGCCTGATTACGTTCAAATAATCGTGATTACTAGCGAAATATCGTGATTATCACTGATTATCTTTTGATTATCACAATGTACCATTCTACCGGTGAATATGGGAACTTGGACACTCTGTCCGCTACCCGATACAGCCCGTGCGATTCCATGTCGATGGGTTTTCAAGAGAAAGCTTAACGCTAATGGCAGCCTAGACAGATATAATTCTAGACTGGTTTTTAAGGGCTTCCACCAAAAGTATGGTCGGGACTTTGAGAATGTGTTTGCACCGGTTGTTAGAGCA
>JAULKQ010004812.1:0-15144 GCA_032356285.1 Smithsoniella earleae | reverse complement strand
TGTTAATGTAAGATGAGTTCCGTGATAGCATTTCAAGAGTGAAATGGAGGCAAGCCCGAGATGCGATCAAACCTGTGCTCGCAGAATTCAACTTTGGATGAAACAGCATGAACGCGGCTTGTTGTGTATATACCGACAGTTTCTCCTCCATTTCTTTCTCTCTATTTCATATTGCACTATAGCAAGCATTTGACGGGGTCAGCTTCATTTTGATATGCTAAGCTACTTCCCGATCTGTGGAGGAGTGCAAAGAACTGTCATGGGTGACAACCATTCAAGACATTCGTTCGAAAGACATTACGTTGGGATACTCTTCGTAATCATTCTCAGTCTGACTGCTCTATGGGAAATAGAAGGGGATATGAAAACTTTTCAATGGCATTAAACTTACCCAATGACCTGTAAGAAGTATCTGTATGTTGCGCTGGAAAAGGTAACGGACTTGGAATCAAATTCTTAGAAACAGCTACATTATCCAACATTGAGGTTTTTTAGTGCATGAGGCTTGCGCGACACCATTGGGTCTACAACTCTACATAATTAGCTATTATTCCCGCCTATCTAGACAAGAATTTGCATTGGACACCTCCTTGTCAATTATTGTTTCCGCAAGATCAATTGGCTCCATTCATCATCCTGGCAAGGTACTTTTTTTCTTCAGTAAAATCAGAAATACATAATTGACTGTCTACAGGTACTACTCAGACATGCAGTCTCGCAAAAAATAACACCTTCGTCCGCGACGATGTCAATACCCGACAATTTATCATTGTCATCCTGTTCTCTTAAATCTCGACTCAACTAATCAAGATCAACAATTGTGAAGCTAAAGTAGTGGTAGCTATTGGGTGGCTAAGATTGGTATTTCAGTTGTGACCTGCTACTTGGGCCTGTACTCTGCGGTGAAGTCATAACAAACACCATTTATTCGCTGGATTAAGCTCGAGCAACTTTGAGCCACTGTTCTCGCGTTTATTGAGGCTATGATGACTGAACATACGGCTTGAGAGTCATAGCCCAGAAAAATCTTTGAACCACAAAAGGTATAGGGCAAATGTAACTGTGAGGCACTGCTAACCGCTCGAACAAAGTAACTGCTGGTGCTGTAATGAACAGTCTCTGTCAAACTTGCCCTTGATACTATGTCAACTTGTTAAAAGCCAACACCCTTGGTTGGATACATGAATCTCCAGGTTTTTTAAGAACCTGTGCAAATCTGAAACACCCACATTGCTCGCCAAATCAAGAAACCTATCAAAAAACCATGAGCAGCTTGAAGGTGTACACAACACAATCTTACCCATCTATGGTGAACAAAAACATTAAATGAATGAACCATATGTCCATTGAGTCACTCGATTAGCCAAGGCCGTTGTAACATGTCGTCAAAGGTGACATTTCATTAAAATTCTAGTTGCACTTGAGTGGACTGCATTACAACAGTTTCAGTTGATCCTATGCTCATGAGCAAGTTCATCTACCATCAAGGAGTGTTCCCTTTTTGTCCTCACATCTGCACAAGTGATGCTTAAACTTGCTTGTAAATGGTTCATTTTGTTGCTGAACAGATGAGTGGACTTGGTATGAATCTGTGGATTAAGCATCTGGATCCAGCCTTTGCCCATCAATATGATATCAGTTATTCGGTAGAAAGTGGCAGGCCTTGCAACCAATGAGCAGAGAGAAGAAGACAGGCCATCAGGGTGTCCCATCTTGCAATCAATATCCCTTTCCAAAGGGGGTGGTCCTTGTCTTGATGTATTCAATTCAGTGCTCTGTAAGAAATTTTGAAGAAAGAACAAACATGTGTGTTAACTAAGGATGGATTTTTTTCCACAGATTCTCCCAATCTTGTACCAGGACGCAGATGTTTGCCCAGCAAATTTCAACAAGATTTTGCTTACATATCCAGTGGAATTGAGGGTACTTTCAAGTTACAGTTCCTCTATTAAGTTGTGTATAACCGTGTAGAGCGATAATCAACGAGCTGTCACCAGTGGGACTTGTGCGCCTCATTGATACTTTCAATTAGAGCACTTCTCCAGGCTATCCGATAGGGATACTTGTTCGTTTAAAAATGCCTTACAACGGTATTACTGTACGCCTGACATGCGCATTTTGGCTAGAGGAATACTTCTAGTCATCTCATCGATCGGTACACTAGGGTATGCCAAAAAACTCTACCTTGCTGCACATTTGCAGTGCCCTCGGGGACCACTGCCTTTCCACCGTCAACTGAGAGCTGAAACATTGACATTGATTCGTTACTCTAGATCACTCAATATTTTTGGAAGATTGGGACGATATATCGTGTAACAGTGGTTTATCGCCGCTTCCCAGATTGCTATAAACAGATTGTGTACTTTTCCTACACATGCGTCTTTGGAAAATTGACCACTGCGAGACGCTGTCTCTGTTTATCAATCTCAATGTGGTCTCGTTGCAGGGCTCAGTCCTAGTTTACTACTGCATCTCGTTTCTTTCGAGATGCGTCCTTGTCTTCGGTAGGCTCTAGTTTTTGTCCGTCCCACAGTCGATGCATATTGCTATGTTGCGGCGGCTCTTTGTGTACTCTGTGCCATTCGTTCAATTTTTACGACCTGTTGGGTCGACACCGCATCTCGAGATAGTACACTACGTATCTAAATAGATACCTGCGTTGGTGACGGCCTGATACTGCAGAATAGCATGAGCTAGACGGGCAGAGCCGCATTCAGTGTTGATGTCACAGGCCATGATGAATGCATGTAGCATCTGAAACGTGCTTGTAATTTTTTGCTTTCTGGGGGAGCTATCCTTCCTCCGAATGTGAGTTGGCCTCTGTCTCTTGAGCGTGGCTGAGTTGTCGTGTACTACGACGAACTTACAACAAAGACGAATACCCCTGGCGCCATTTCACGCAAAATGGATTCGTAGCGCGTTTCATGATGCAAGTTTAAGAGCTCATGACAGTCTGAACGCACGTGACAAGCTGATTCGATGAATGCAGCACTATAGTGCAAGACTGAAAGCTGACGTATTTACGTACAACTGAAATTGGTGTGGAGATTTCACACAAGTTCAAAACATTCCATTGTCTATAATGGGAACGAAAGCCGGATAGTTTGCTTCGAGGTACGAAATACGCGCCAGTACTAGCTGCGGTAGTGGATACGTTTCGGAGAGATTGTTGAAGCAAATGGAGTTTCATACTTACAGTATGGATTTGTCGTAATTCGTCATGCCTCACTCTCCCTGGCTTGTGAAAACGGACTCGCCAGGGCACCCACGATTTGTGCCCAGGTGTGGGGCGCAGGTACGGCAAACACATAATATCCTCCTGAACAAACAAATAAACAAATGTGCTTATACATGCCAACTGATTTCCAACAAGTGCACATCTACGCATGTTCACGTCCGTCACGGGAAAGGATTGGGGGAATACAAATCCTTCCGCGGTATTGCAATGGTTTAGTAGTCATGCAGAACTTTGCAGAGAATAGCCTACGTCGTCAAGCCCCGGAATAAAGTGCTTGCTTTCGCTCAGCCAGACAGATGCAGTGTGTACGACTACTTGCTACTTTGCCAAACCAAACAGGATGCTACTGACAGCGAGGTTTACGAAGCATGTAGCGAGATTATTTCGCTCATGTACTCTCTCCCTAATATTATCATCGGATTCACAGGAAAAGTGTGTGTTCAACACAGCTCCGTGGGGAAAGGAGCTGTGCTCGGGCATGCGGTACATCTGAGGATGGCCAACAGGTACGCCACACTGTCATCCCAAAAACAATCTAACGATGAGCCGAAATACCTAACAGAATTCATGAAAACTTGTTATGTCATGCAGACAAGCCGTCGATGATTTCATGGTCGATCCTGTCAAGGGGAAAGCTTTCCAGAATCACATCCAAGGTATTACCGATGGACGATACATTGAGCTTTGCTTTGAGGGGTCCGTGCACAGGGACCTTGACAATATTTTCAGGAGATCAGGTGTGTTTATGCTTGTATTCTGCACACGAGCGTACTTGCACAGCTGCTCTTGGAGCTCTGTTCACGCTTCGTTGTAACCACACCACTCCTTAGTTACACAACTGCTTGTTTCTATCTTGAAAATTCTTATCGACAAATCTGCTCAGTCAAGCTGAAGTACAACAGCGACTAACTGTGCTTTCATTTTTGCTGCATTGTGCAGACCGTTGGGGAGCTGGCTTTGAACACGTCATACTGTTGTCGAGGAGAAGCGAGAATACGAAAACGGAATCTGGGGATGTGAGTGAATTCACAAATCTACTTGCGCAAGTTGCTGAAGCTGAATCTGTTGGGAGCCTACAAGGAGTGGCAGGAGAGGTCACATTACCTGAGACATCTGCGAGGTGGGCATTACAGCACTGGGGTGCAATACCCTCGCACATAGTCATGTGTCGTTTTAACTCTCTTGAAGATGCTGATGCATTCTCAAAATTACCTCCAATGATGGCTGCGAAGCAAGGAGATGAGCGATGTCCAGTGACTGCAACACTAGAGCTCTGCTTTGAGATTGAACCTGTTGAAGGGCAGGGTGCATCCACACATTTATAGATCTACCCTGCATCCTTAATATGCCTCCAAGTAAATGTTCGCAGTTTACTGGGATTTTTGAGGCAAGATAGTTTCTCCAACGCGGTTAGAAAGATTGTTAGTCAGCTGTTGGAGAACATTCAAGATGTTACCCATTGGATCAACTTGCACTTTTGGATGGCGATGGCATGTGAAGTACATGCTGCACCGGGGAAATTAATTGGTAGTGGATTTCCACATTCAACTCTCAATCCATCACACAAGTCAAATCACATGTACACCTGGGTCAATCTAGTATCTTCAGATCTGCCCCTTTTGTGAGGGCATCATCTAACAGTGGAGGTTGAATCCAGAACAAGGATTGTGTTTCGATTAGGCCTCAAATGAATTAAAAATAATAGATGTTTTGTTGATTGAGCTTTAAATGGTGAAACACTCGCTGTTTGGTGATTGAATTGGTAATGTAGGCTGACTGGTGCACTGTGGAACTTTAACAGGCTCAGGAGGGCTGTCCACTCAGTGGAAATAAACTTTACTAAAGTTTTGGTAGCTTATGTATTACTTTCTACATAGATGTTGATTCACTCTTGAGGTGTAGCAATCAGCTATCCGAAGTGGCTGGCTCAGACGGCTGATTCTCACATGGAAATATCGCTGCAACCATGTGTGTGTTTTGAAGATGTTCCCCTGTGATGTGATTTGAAACACAACTGGCAAGGTCACATCCGCCTGCAGGGGAGCAAATCACTCCATACAGTTCATTGCATATGACCGCACAGTACAACTTTATGGTTAGCTTACTCTTGTCAAACTCTCTGGTAATGAACAAGAAACATCATTTTTCCTGCCATTGAGCAGCATTCAGAGCTAGTCATATCTCACATGAATACTCAGCCAGAAATCTCTTGGCAATGTAAACAACCCTCTAGTTTTTCTCACTTCTACCGTACTTCTATCATCTGCTTCATCTTCTATTTTGGTCATCGATTCAAGGTGAAACCACAAAAATGATTCCTATCACCCCCTCAGTTTGAATATTCCCATAGTTTTCAGTAAGAGGTAATCCTGAATGGTTGTGCTAACATCAAACAATGTGTTTCAAGTAACAGTGCTGCTCGTCCAATAGTATCTAGTGCACAGGTACGTCAAAAACAAATGTTTTCCTGGTATGGATAGCAGATGTCTTTCATCGAGCAAGCTGTGATACCAACCATTGAGGAGGGATGCACCTTGCGCATGCATACTATTGTACTTCCTGTTGGATATTAATGCTTGGCCTGTGCAGAATCTTTGAGTTAACTCTAATTGATGACTGTGGTGTTGTGTGCGCCATACACCCTATCTGATGTGCGAGCTTCTCTTAATTAAGCTCTTTTTGTGTTATCACTGTGCAAGGATGCTCTTGTCATAGAGGATCACTGTGGAGCTATTTTGGACAAGGTTGAGTAGTTGTTGGACTCCTCGAGAAGCTCTCCGTGTGGCAGGATGGATGACCTTCTTCCTAAATTGCTTTTTTCGTTCAAAACTGTAGGTTGAATATGGGCATTTTAAGCCATTTCATAGGTGTTGGGGTGCCCTCCCTCGCCTGGCTATTCTCCGAAGGTGTGAGCATTTTGCGCATGAAAGTTTATTTGATACATATTTGACTTGGGTACACCGAAGAAATAGGAGGTGAAGAAAGGGGAGCCATGGATGGTTTAGAAGGTCTCAGACAGCAGCAGAAATAAGAAAAATTGATCGAGGACTTCCGACTTAGCACATGGACACGGGTGGACAGAATTGAAGTACTCACAGCATGGAGGCAGTGTTCGAATTATATTCTTAGTTGGCTGAAATGGCGTCAGCGTGATTCAATGGGCAAGTTCATGGGCTTGAACTGGGAAACGGGAAGGCAGCGGTACCACCCAAGTACAAAAACACTGCGATTAGGGAGCGAAGTTGAAAATGGACATCACGCGCGTGGCCAAAAAACGATGCAGTTGGGTCTACTCGATAAAGGGAATAAAGACATTCTGCACCCTTGCAGTCTTACAGGTATCCGAGTGCTACGAGTAATTCGGGCTGACACGGGATGTCATAGGAGCCAGGCATAGTGTTGTTGGGACTGGGTTGTCGGAAGACGAGGGTACACTTGCGATGGAATAATTGTATGAAAAACATTCACTGTCGGCTCAAACCGAAAATTTTAGTACCGGTGCAAAGTTGCCAGCTCGTGCAGGACCTCGAATTGCTTCAAGGTGGGATGAAATTAAACTGACAGACATGCCAGCTAATGTATCTCTACAAAAATTCATGAATCGAAATTCACTACAGTTTGGACTATGCTTCGTAACCAAATAAGAGCGTTCTCGGTGAAAAATGCAGTCAATGTAGCTATCTACTTCGACAACTGCAAACCAGTTCCTAAGACGCTAGCACTTCACACATTACAGGTATCTTCTGTCCAGCTATTCTCTGGCAACTTCAACGAGCGAATTATCTTGCAAGCTGACTGAGACACAGCTCGATACCTCGTGCAGGATGCGGTGAGGGATGTCACACTTATTTGTTGGCAACGCCCACTTCTTGCGGCTTAACAGTGTCAATAACTTGGAGCCATGCTGATCATCTATTGGGCCCTACTATATGTCTTAAGATTAGAGTTGCACGTTATGCTAGAGGACGTTTTCAAGGCGCTCACATTACATTGCGACACTCTGCAAGCGAGTCAACATGCATGCGTCACTCACGGCATCAAGGACCAGCCGCTCATTGATGCCTCCTGAATGGAAAGGGTAAGCAATTCAGTCCCTGAGATGCGTACGGGTGTGGTGAAGGGTGCTTGTCGAACTGGGCTGCGTATCGACACAACACACGAACAAGTAGCGTTGAAATCTAGGATCTATCGTAGTCAACCATATTCCGTGACCTGTGAGCTCACAGTTGCAGCGTATAGTATATTCTACTATGCTTGATATCTGGGAATGAAGATAGTTTAATGGGTGCAGATATTTGTCAGTACAGTAGCAATCCGCGCTCGGCACATCATTTACCAAGCAAGGTGCTTGTCGGAGTTGTATCGTAACAAGCTGCAAATTGTGCCATTCCCCTCGAAACCATTTAAAAGTTTCGAAGCCAGAAGTTTAACTTTTACCTTCATTGGTTATGGCTGTATCATGCAATCATTCAGCCGAAGTGCAAGGTGTTGGTCAGTTTTGGACAAAAGCGCTCTGGCTCGGCTTTGCTCACTGCCGTCACTATCAAAACCACACTCCAGCACCAAGCTCAGCTCTCTAAAACTCCACTCTACCCAAGTTCCAGAGGAGCGAGAGCATGTGCGTTTGTAATATCCTATGCATTAATATTGTGAAACCCTGCTGTGACAAACACAGGGAATATTTTAATGATATTTGCTTTGTTGATCAGCTTGACATGTGATTCAGCTTTGCTCAAAAACATCTACGTGAATTCAATAGTTTCAGAGCATTCGGAGCTATATTTGCAATGATTTTCTCGGCGGTAGCAGCGATCGTGAACAACAGGAAAATGACACCAGAGTGGTGACCAGAACACTTGCGCACTTCCAAGATTGGCAAGAGTATCGTCAGAGACTGTATTATTTCACTCAAAATCGAATCTTTTCACGTGCAGGATGATAGTGAATATGCAGCAGAGCGCATGTTCTCTAAATGTTGGGACAGGCTGAAGTCACGTTTGGGTTCGGTAAGCTGTGTACAGCCTTGTCCAGTCGTCTCATGCAGGAAGTCGTTCCGTTTCACCACTTAAGAATGCACAACATGTACTACTACAGAAATTGATTACACCAAAAGAGGTCATCTGGTTGAATGGACCGCCAGGGTCTGGAAAGGGCGCCAACTTGCCATTTATCAAGCGAATTCGAGGACTGTCCCACGCGGTGGTGGTATCGTCTTTGCTGGCACAGCGACAGGAGACAGCTAGCATCATCGAATCGGGACGCCTCGTTTCGGACGAAAGTGTTTGCGACGTCGTTCTGGAGGCGTTATTTGACCCAAAATGCGCGTCCCAAGCAGGGTGTGTCGTTGACGGATTTCCTCGTTCAACAGTACAGGTGCTTCTTTCGGTACGACCGGCCTGTATGCAGTTTTCGCAACTTAACCTTGAACAGTGCATCGATTGGCGACACGATTCGCAAGCTTTACTCTCACTGTCCTTGCGAGGTCAACTTCCGGATACAACTTACCGTCACAAGCAATCACTATAGTGTCAATACGTCCACCCAGCGAAGTGTTGCAACATACTCAGAGGTAGCTACTGTGCAGGTTGAGTTCGTCAAACAGTTGTACTCCCATTTGAACAGGCGGTACACTTTGCACGCACATGATCCAGAACTGCGCATGGTCTATCCACGGCCATCCTTTCGAGTGGTAGTTTTGTACATCGACGAGGCAACCTCGATCGCCCGCCAGATGGCTCGACATACGAAGTCCGAGATCCACAATCAAAAAGTCAAGGAAGCTCTGGCCGGCAAGACAAAGTTCGCCCTCGTCCTCCACCTGTACTAGATACAAAACCGTGTGCATTCAGCGTCAATCTCGCGTACTGTAACGTTCACATCGCTGCGCTAGTGCACTGTCACCGACAGGGCGAAAAGCAGCAAGAATGAATCTGACTTCAGGATGAGGAAAAGTCAATCGTGCTCGATGTTCAGCTCGTAGACCTCGCCAATATTGAGGTGTGGTTGCAGGGCAGAGAGAGGGACAGACAAGAGCGTGGAGAAATGCCGACTGCGATATCTCGTCTTCAGAACACACTACCCTGCCCTCTCGCAGCTCCAGCAGGTAACTTGCAGTTCCAATTATGACCGTATTCCCAAGCTGCCTAAAAAGTGATTGAACCTCAATTTCATCATCATAATCACCCATCTGTTTCTCAGCTGAGTGGGTACAAGACCAGTGTTCAAAAGTCCCAATAAATTAAGTCCTTTTGCCACTGGAGACTTGAATTGCGGATATTGTGGCCGCGCCACTCCAATATGGTGGGGCAACTGAGGTTTCCCCCTTTTGAAAGCTTCATGAAACCCTTCGGTTGATTCAATTAAGAAAGCAAGTAATTGGCACAGGATGATTGTAGTCTTTTTCATTTGCATTGGATAATTTACCACACCCCCATCTACCTGTGAATGATTCGTGATCAGTTTTACTCTTGCGAGATCGTTGAAATCATCAGGAGTGGGCTGCACTGTTGGCCGGCGGTACCTTTGTCTGAGAATCACAGTCAATGCCGATATCTTCGTTATTTTTTTATTTCACAGACAAGCTAGCAGGTACAGTGTGAGGTCACTACCATGACAGTTGACTTTTAACTATTGCTGTGCGGCTGCAGGTTATGCCTTATTCAATAATTGATGCTACAGGATCCCTGGAAGCGTGCGAGTCCCAGATCGCACATGTGCTGAGGTACCAGAGCAGCCTGGATCTGGACGAGCGAACGTACAGTGCAATTTCGAAGGTCCCGCTGGCGAAGGAGATTGTAGCGCATTCCAGGCAGAACCTGCTGCAGCGGTTGGACAATTACCAGCTCAGCCATGTCACTGCATTCGAGCGGGTGGGGGCTGGCCTCCACACCACCACTGCCATGTCCTGCTTGTACACCACACAAGGTGCTTCTCAGTCAGGGTGTCTTCAACTTGCAACGTACCTCTTGCAGGCATGCAGGTGATGCATGTCATTGTGGACCAGGCGTTGCCCAGAATTCACGCCAACGCTATGTCTGGCCATTTCAACTTTTCGTCCTGTGACTCTGTGTTTGACGAACACCCCTCAGCGCCTGACATGTTCATAGACGTCCTGACGGACCGTGGCTTCGCTGTCAGCCACAGCTGCCATGTTGAGCTGGGGGCCCCAGAATCTGTTGACCTAGCTACAGGGGCTATTCACCACAGCCCCCCGACCACTGTGCACGAATTCCGAATCTCCTTCCCGGGTGGCTCAGTCCGCGCAGCCAGCCACGCTACAGCCGCGCAGGCCTCTCACTCCAGGTGCCCGACACACTGACCGACGACGACAGCATTGCGCCTTTTTTTTCACCAGTGCTTGCTCGTGTGCTTCACTGTGGTACTAGCAGGATTCTACTGGAGCTCACTACCCAGTTTCAATGCTAAGCCGTACCGAGGTATGGGCTCTTCGAGTTTTGCAAGGCCCCTGGTAACCACTCTTGCAGACGCTTATGATCTGCCCTCGATAGCTAGTACTTAGTTCTTATCTGGAGGCGATCCTCTTGTCCAGATGAGGCACCACTCACAGCCAACCTTGTATTGGGTTAGTAAGGGTCATAACAAGAGTCTGCCTTGGGTGTGGCCGGCTGCCTTAGTTGAGACTAAGTCTTAGTCTGTGTTAATTCATGTATTTTTTCAATGTTTTGTGTACCATGGATGATATGCCTGGTACTTCTGTCATTCGAATTTTGCAGATGCTTGCATCAAACTGTGACTAGATGTGTTTCTGCACGATCAGCTACGACCTGAAGTAAACCCTTGTGTATTTTGGCAAATATAGCTACATCTGGATAGGGCACAACGTAGAGAATACCTTAGTGAGTGAGACACTGGAAGCAGATGAACAGTGGCAGCATGAGCGGTTACTAGGGGCCTGACAATAGGGCTATGGATTCCGGTTTGAGTCGTCTCTTATTTACTGGAGTGCTATCGGGCCTGTGCTACAGATCAGAGTGTTGAGAAGTATTTTAATTTACGATTTATTATTAGAAACTGCGAGTATATTGAAGCCATCAGTTATTATTATTATTAACACTTGGAATTATTCTTTACAGTAATTAGTCTGGGAAGTGTTTGGTCTGTATTGCAATTCAATTGCATTTGTATGGCTCTGACTTGAAGGCTGGCTTGTCTTAGTGGCTTTCTCTCTAGGGTCCCCATTAGAAAAGTTGGGAGGGGTGCCAGGATGAGGGCAATCTATGGGTGAGGTTCTGAACCATAGAGGTCAATTCTTGAATGTAGGAGCGAAATTAAGGTCACAGCAAGTGCATGGCAGAGCAAATTTATTGTGTGGATTGGGTAATGTATCATGACGAAGGTAAACAGGTAGAATTTTAAGCGCGAGTACCTCGGCAGTGGTGGTGCTGGCTGTGACTTTTAATGCTGCTTTGACGGGAACTGAAAGTTTGCTGGAGTGCTTCCTCCCTGTGCGATGGAAAACCTTTGTCGGTCTGCTTGTAACGTGCACATGTACAGTTGACTAAGTGGAGTGCTCCCAGCCTGATTGTGCATGCACACATCATTGCAATCTGCATGCAGGCCACATGATGACACGCTTCTGACTGCAAGTGTGATACCGGAGCACCTTGACCACCAGTCAAAGCGCCCTGTTATTCATCTCCCCAGCGTCAAGACTCCCAAGAGATAATGATTTAAAGCACGACTGTGTGCTCTCAGAGGAGCCACTTTCCACTTTGTGGGTATTTCAACGTTTCACTTATCCATTTGAGGCCTGCTTGGCTTCGGGTGTAATAGAGTTGAAGGTCCAGCAGGTGAATTGTTGGATTTGTGTGATTTGTTGTAGGTTTACTAGAGTTTAGAATCCTGTAGAATCGGCAGTAGTAGTTTGATCTACAGGAACTGTACATTGCTTGAACCTAGGCTGTTGGCTGTCCCAACCAAGGGGTTTTCCTGTGTCTGTAAGATTACTATACGTCCATTATGTGCAAGAGCTGCAGGCTTACTGTAGTGTCTTGTGTGCAATCAGGTCACGAATATTTGATTCGACAGTTACTGACAGTATATGTGAACCGCATTTGTAGGTTGATCACCTTCTTGAGCATGCTTGAGTACAGATATTTCACATCCATTGTGGTTTCATGCAAGCTTGGATCTTTATTCACCGTTCATGGAGGGTGGGATACTCTAGTTCATGTGATGGATTGCTACAAATTTAGGCACCAATGTTTTTTCTTCAAAGTGGTGAAATTGTAACACCAGAGTATCAATTCTTTTACAACTGGCATTTCAACCAACATCGAAGTGCTGGCCTGCACATTCCGTTGGCTCAAACAAGAAAGACGTGTGAGTGCGGGTTGTGAGTGGAACATTGGGCTTCACACTTGTGCACTTCCCCTACACTACAGCAAATATTCCTATCTCTCAAACTCTGCTCACAGAAAGTTCTTCGAACCCGATTTGGGCGATCCCCGGATATTCATTCTAGCATTTGTTTTGTTTCAAAATCTCCGTAAGAGAGCCATCATCCCTCTTGTTCCACCGTTTTAGCACAATATAAGAGCTCTTTGGTATATTCTCTGCGTGTAGCTCTTATACCACACACGAGTTTCGAGACTCTGTTGTCACTCAAGTAATTTATGCAATGCGCAGATCAGTTTCTGTGTGCTGTTTGCTCGGTGTATAAAAAGTGTACAAGTAACGCATATACAAGGGTAAGGCTGGATATGATCGGGCTTTGCTTCTGATCGTGACTACACGGGCCTATCTTGACATTGGCTTTGACTGACTGCATCGTGTTTCAAAAAGATCTATTCAGGTGGTTGTAAACTGGAAATTTCACCACTTACACTCAAACTGAAGTTCGCGCATCGCAGTGTAGGAGAACAAGTTCAGTCATTCGTTAACATCTTAAGTATGCACTGTTTCGTCAAGTTCAAGTGCCGCTAGTACTAGTTTGTGTTAGCGTCGCATTTTAGCACAGGTATCTTAAAAGATCCCATCTATTAGTATCCATGGTGCGCTCTCCTCAACATGTTTCTAGTCTTCAGGAATGCTGCCTCTGAGTGGAAAATATTATTCACCCCCAAACTGAGCATTCTGGACATTCTGGGGGTGGCTTTAATATTTACCACCATGAATTGAGCTCTAGCCTGCCTTTGTCATAGAACCGTACGTACGTTTACATGTACCATCTGTATTTGTGCAGAGTCACCACAAGCCTGTTACCAGGAGTGAAGACACCGACTTTGACCCCATAGGCGATTTAAGAGACTGTGGAGAACTATATGAACGCCTAGAAATATGCCTAGCAGAAAGTAGCCGGGACTTTTCTGCTTGCCGAGATATCATCAAAGAACTGCGCATGTGTGTGGAAGCGCAACGTGCGAATACGCAAGAAAGTATCCCAAAGAGCAAGCATGGTGAACTTCATAAGTAAGCCTTAGTTTGATTATACAGTCTTCTGAAACGGCTTATAAATTCTCAGGCGCATTCACGCTTTGCACCACGTTAATGCTATCACACTGTTTTAAGGTAGGCGAACCTCCAAGTATTCATCATGGTGTGATAAGAATAAGTCATCCTTTAGTAAATTCAATGTCAGCACATAGCCTATGAACAATAATAATCCTGCCAACGGAGTGCATTATAGCAAAGCAGCCAATTCAGTACAACTAAACCAATCCAGAGTGCAAGCCACCCATCAGCGAGCGGGAAATATATAAAGGTAGTCTCAGGTGGTAGTCTCACAGCATCTGAGATGCTTGTGCTGTGCTCTGATTCCCGTAGTCGAGAACAGTTTCAATGGCAGTAACTTCCCTGCATTAAGCACACCGAAGGTTACATGTGTGAGAGTCAGTATGCCATGCAGTGTGAATAATCGCGAATTTTGTCACACCTGTTCCCTTGGGTGTTTGACAGCGTGCTGTATCTCCCAGTTAGCCAGGGAAAACCAGCAGTGTCTTGTCCATCTGCATGGAGCACAAGAAACGGTAACACCGACATGACAAATCGAGCATTCAGCAACTAGCCAGGGAGACTATGTATAACACAATCTGAGGAGTAGAATGCTGACGTGTCTCGAACTTGGGCATCGGTTGGAGCTCATTAGAAGGAGCTCCTGTCTCTAGGACCGTGCCGGATCCTCTGCGAAGCCGCTTTCCTGAACGATGCCAAGCCGAAGCTTGCCTAACCTGGGATGATAGCCTGGACACCAACAGAGGTTTGAGTGCATAAATCACTTGAATAGTGTAACTCAGTATGTGTATCTTTCTAAGCAGTAGCGTTGGGATCTCGATGTTTGAGTTTAGTCTTGTAGAAACAGTTATTTCTCGAGTTGCATTGTCTAGGTGCTTCTCTGTAGTGATGTTTGTTGCCATGGTTAAAGCATATTCTTGCTGGAGAATTGTTACTTAAGTCAGCTGGGAGAAAAGTCTTTTTCAAGAGGTGTTTGTAATTGTAAGTCTGTAATTCAGCGGTGGTAAATTGGATAACTTATTCACGTACGCTTTTGGAAAGGAGATTGAATAACGCCTCACGTTGCAGGCTCATAGTGTAAGTATTGTCTGTGCCTGATTAAAAAGATTGTTCCCACAAGTAAACTTATTCGTCTGTGGATCATCACGTAGCCTAGTTTCTGTCTCTCAACGTGAGGGAAATTTTGAAATTAATCAGTTGTAATCATAAATGTGCACATGCGTCAAGTGGAAAACCTTCAAAGCTGCTACCTCCAAAGTGGGTGCATTGAATTAAGAGCGCACGCGTGCATACCTGGAGAATGCATGCTTTACTCTTGCCCCGGCACTGAGAGTTTCCGCAGGAGTTCCAGACGTGGACGACTCCCGGGTTTCATGAATATCAAAGTTTTGACGATCATAGTTCCTGATAGGGTCCTGAAACCTAGGATGTTT
>JAULKQ010004801.1:0-15144 GCA_032356285.1 Smithsoniella earleae | reverse complement strand
TGCGGGGGAGTGTTGAGAGTGCGTGCGAGGTCACTCAAGAGTACACTATATAACCGACACAGTAAGATCTCAGACAACTAAATCCGAAAGGGTTTGGCGCTTTTCCAACACGTTAGCCAGTATCAACCACGTATGCCACGCGTTCGTGCACCTGGTAAGGGCAATCGCATGCTTTCATGGTGTCACTGATCCCAATACCTTTACACTGAACAAATCGGTATCGACAACAGATTATTATTGCTCTAGGTTTCGAACGAAACATAACGAGGTATAAAACTACTGCACACGAGTAAAACGAATCCTTCCCCTCAATAACGCATCCCCATCCGTCATCTCGAGACATTTCTGTTCCCTGCAAAGGCGCTGCAGTCATTGTCCATCCAAGCAACAAATACGCACATCCCAGCCTAGCCATGCACAACACAACGCAGCGAGGCTACCAGACAACGCAACGCCAGCACTTACCTGACTATGTAAGCTGTCAAAAGTTTTGCGCCAGCCTCCTTTTCATCCTCAAGACCAAAGCAGTTCTTGTGGATCACCTTCCACATCGCCTCTTTTCCTGCTAACGCCTGCAACACACTCGCTTGTCTAAACAATGGAAGGAGTTTCAGCAGTGAAATCTGCGGATGGGTAATCAATCACAACTTACATTCTGATGTTTTTCACACGCTTTTACCGCACGCAGTGAATGCAAACCTCTGCCAGGTACAGTCAGCTCTGGCGAGGGACGCAGCATTAATCATTAATCATCGGCAATCATGCAGGATTTCGTCGACAGTTTCACTCTTGTTGGAGTTGCACAGGGAATAGTTTTTGTTCTCTAGAGAACCTATTGACGCGGTCATGGAACCGAAAGAGTGGCGCCTACAGAGAGTCTCACAAGGGGAAAAAATATCCAACAAAAGAGGGGATGGTATCGTAATGCTGTAATCGTAATCATTTGTAGCATATGATAAAATTTCACTACTATAAGACTGTATCTACACTCAAGTCAGCGCATATATATGATCAGCGGTAATCTCTTCTTGTTCAAGAATGCTGATTCTCGCGCTTGTCGCATTCCGTTTACGTTGACTCCTTCGCTCCAAACAATTAGTGCAAACATCAACTATGTCATCTTGAGCAACTTGTAAATTTTCTTGCGCTTGGTGCCTTTTTTCGGTGTGCTGGAAGTCGTCGCTTGTCTTGTGGAAGCCCCGCTAGCCCCTCTTATTTCTGGTAGCCCAGGAGGTATCCCCGCTGTCTCATTACTGCAAGATATCTCTCGATGAGATTTATTCGCTAGCCGAGCGGTCCTTATCTCTTTTTTGGCTTGCTACCGCCTTAAACCTCACCCACTCCCGACTTCATGCCCTCACGGCATCGTTCAGGGAGCTTGAGCTGTTAGTTATGCAGCCATAATTCGAATTTTAAAGGTCAAGAAAGGCTTGGAAGATCATATGCTGTTCTCCTGCACCTAGGGGCGAGCCCCAGTATCGACACGCCAGTAAAAGTGCACTGGCACGATGAAAATCTCTATGTAAACCCTTGTAACCCATGTTGAAAATAGACTTTATGATATACTCGTGACATTTGATCAAAAACCCCTAACTTTAATATGGTTTGCGCAGCAACACAATAGTTTGAAACGGCACTGGTTTGACTGAAAAAAACGAATATCTGAGCTAGCAACAGGCACGGAACCCGCGGCCGCCTATAATTTAAAACGTAAGATCAAACCAGCTTCCTGTTGATGTATACGACTGGATTCGCGAGATCTGTGTGAGACTTTCCGTCGGGTTTGTCCGATACATGCCCCATCCGATAATTGTTAGAGTAAGGTACTTTCAAGTTGTAACCACCCCGAGGTTCCTGAGTAATCTCCTACCACCAACGTCTGTGTCATAATTTCTGATTTCTACATGAGCGATAATTACAACATTACGGTATTGTTTCTCTCGCTGAATAGGCCTGTGTCCTTTCGAGTGTCTACATCCTGTCTTTTGTCACAGTCGTTGTTTTCAAAAGCAAATCCAGCCGTCGCGACTCGTCGGTAACAAGCAAATGTATCAAATAACGTCAACTAATAGCATGTTTTCCTGCAAATCTTTTAGGTAGCAAATGGGTTGGTTTCTAAACGTTATACCAGTGTTACTGTAGAAAACCTCAAATCAGTTTCACCATTTCACAAAGTTCAAGCTCTGCGATGGTCCGAAAGTGCAAGATGCTCTAGGGTGCCTTTATAACAGTGTAGCCCTAGCAATTCCATCGAAGTTCTTGAGTGACTAAGATCGCAATATATTGGGGTTTAGTCAAATTCGCCTTGATCAACACTAATCGTAGTGTTAGGAATCGAAAAGCGCCAAATCCGTACTGGATTTAATTGATTGTTGACCTCTATTATGTCGTACATATAGTGGTTCGCGGTGTCATGATTTATCATTCAACACGTAGCCAAATCATGTAGCGAGTAGCAAGAAAATAGAAGTTGATTCACACGAGTCCAAAAATTACATTTAAACACAGAATATTCGATGGATAAAGAGCATTACAAGACCAATCTTCCGTACTGCGATTTATGCAGATATCAGCAATCACAACAGCAACTAATTGGTTTTCTTCGTCCTAGAGGACCTTGCAGGGTCACTATGGGAGGATACTGGTAGTTCACTAATTTTCCATGGTTCAACAAGGTCCGGTCGCAATATAGGCCGGCACGTGACTCCTTTCCCTAAAGCGCGCACGGCGGCAGCAGCTCCGATACCAATGACGAACATCGGCAGGGAAACAAATTTCAACGACATCCAGCTGCTGAATGGTACAATAGTCGCAGTTGAGAGCGATAGAATCAAGCAAGCCAGAGACAGGAGAACCCAGGGACCTCCGTTCGGCAACGCAGCCCTCGGCGGTGGGTCCTACACAGCACACGAGAATGTTTTCTGCAGAAATCCACACACGCAAAACGACTACAAATCTCCCGAAAATGCAAACAATTCGGTTCCTCAGGGAGGTAGGCAAGCAGGAAATCACCTCCTGGGGAGTATAGATCCCAGTGACCAGGTCTACAGAGTCCTGTTTGTGGCCATCCTCCCAGTTATTCACATAGTACCTAACAACGCTCTTCCAGCCGTCATCGAGGAGCCCCGATGGGGATCGGACACCTGTTCGAGTAAACCCGCTCTTCAGGGCTCCGGTGCCAGCATACTGCCAGCTCAGAGCGTCACCATGGTCAGCCCACAACACCCGGAAGGCTCTATCAAGCTGCACCACATCAAAAACTTCTCGCACAGTGTACACATCCATAAAGCAAATGAAACAACAAAATACCAATGGTTGCTGTCATCAATCCCATACAGTAGAGAGCAGTCAGTACTCCTGTTTCTCTGAAGACTCTAAGCCAAGTACTGGAATTTGACTAGGACAGCCCCAGGCAACAATGGATACAGTTGAATGCACAGCCTCACGCTTACTGTCACATCAAGTAGGATGTGCTTGTGGCCTGCCGTGCCATACCAACTGCTCACACCTCAGTTGACTTTATAATTTGACTCTGCATTCGCACTCCTCAGAATGGCACATGCTGCTGGCCTCACCAAGGGGCAAGCCCCAGTATGAACATGCCATCACATGAGCACTGAGCAAAATATCTTATATAATACAACTGCCTTATGTTACGACCTGTGACTGTCCGACATCTTAGCTAAAATGGCTATCTCAGGGTCGGCCGTTTGCCAGTTGACGTTTGCTCAGGACTAAGACACTACGTGCCATGTGTGCCAGCACGGAACGTACGATACATGGGCTGCTCTTCCCTGACGTGATGGTGTAGCGTGCAGCTCTGTGACAAGAGTTTTCGAGCTGAAATTTCAACTCCTACCTCCTCGACATGGCAAGGTAAGGCATGCTTGTCAGTTGACAAGCATAACGTTGCCAATGCAAATCGTTTCGAGCTCAGACTCAAAATGTAGACACCTGATCAATCACTTTTGCTGCAAGGTCACATGAGCAGTGGTATGCAATGGTAGGTACATGTGACTATCAATGACGAACCGCCATCAAACGAACTCACTATTTGTCATGTCTGAGAACTACTACTCACTGCATCTCACCGATATTACCGCTCACAGTATTATTGGTTTGATCATACATGCGCACTTGCAGCTGTGGGGTAAGCAGCGTTTTGGAAAATTTCCTGTTCGGATACAGATGTGTTTAGATTGCCTGCATCCATTCTCCACGCGTTCCTGTTGAAATAATGTCAGGATGCCTGGGCGTCAAAAGACATTTCGACGACGAGTGGCACGAAGGAGCATAATCGAGAGGTTGCAGAACCGCAATTAGAGTAAAAAAAACAACAGAAGACGCTTGAACATGCATTCGTGCAAAACTACACCTAGGCCTCTTAACAACGAATAAAAAAATTATGCAAAAACTTTTGCTATTACAAAGCATCCATACAACAAGGCATACTGCCTAAATGTTAATGGTTGCAAAACACAATCCTTCGCTCGTTATTGCGAGGCATCGCTATACCGAGGTACGTTATAAAGAGGCCTGGGTGTAGTCACGAGAACTTGAATACTGGTCATCAGATTTGAAGAGAGACCACCAAGACTTCATCCTCCGTCATTTAGAGTGGAAATCAAGTGCACAAACTCTGCTCTTGCAATAACCCATGCACTGACATGCGATACGCTGCTCGTCGTCTCTGACAGTATTCGACGGCAAGCATCTTGCTTTACTCATTTACAGCATTAAAACCCCTGCCAATCGAGCCGCATATGTCGCAAAGAGATTATTTTCACTGATGAAAGGTCCGTGATAAAAGATAGCGCATGTACGCAGCATGCGACGTTAGAAGGATGCATCGCAATAACAAAGATTCTTTGCAAAATGTTTCGATTTGTTATAGAGGCCTAGGGGTATCTAGTGCTGAGTTATCGAACGCCCACAGTACAACCTCATACCAGGCTACAGTTTTGGGATCTGCACTCGCATTGAGAGCTTTGTGATCATGAAGCAGTACATGGATGCAAATGGGCGGTTGGTACGGCACGACGGGCCATATGCACTGCTGGTGCACCGCAGCCTGTCTGATGTACCAAAGCTCAAGGCTGCACAGTTGTTGGGTGCTGATGCTGTGGCCATAAACAGTCAACTTGGCACTGCAGCATACTTCATTCTAAGGTACATTGTGATAGTTCACACCATCATAAAAATCATTTGTCAAGAAACCAGAAGCAAAGCTACAGTATCAGTGAACTGTGTGGGAAGCTTGGACTTGATCTTGTTTGGGACCGGGTAGGATGCAGTTAGCATATTAGGAGGTACCAGAGGGGGTGGTTTTCAAAGCTGGGTAGGAACAGAAAGTAGGCAACTCTGTCAGACAGGCTTCTATTTGTGTTGTTTATATTCATATCGAAGCACTGCCTCTTCTGATGCATGCAGTACAACGAGTCTAAAATATATCAAATAAAACCATGTAGATCTTCAAGATTTGGCCTCACAATAACAGAGCAGAATTTACTGGACAGCCCAGAAAACGCTGGAGCGTACTACAACAAATGGAATCCTGCTTCACTTGAGGCATTGGGACAGGACAGTGTACTTTTGGCGAACAGTGTCGTGTAATCAGGCACAAATCAGGCCAGAACCGTGAAATTTAGAATGTGTGGGCAGCATCGATGAGTAATAAAATAAGGGGGGGGATGGTGTCACCTATCTCGTAAAAGGCACAGAAATGACAACATTTAGTTCTTTGGCAACCATACTTGATTGACAAGAAAGGGTTTTGGTTGAGAAATCAGCAGTCTTGTTATAATTCTCCTGATACTGGGACCGAGAATTTGAACTTTTTGGTCAAACTTGTGCGGTTTTGGGTCCAACGAGGAACAAACTAGCATTGAATAAAGGCAGGCTGATCAATCATTCTTTCTTGTACTTATCAGAGAGCACTGCATTTTTGTAAAAGCAGAGCGTTAGTTCCTTGGAGTTGCTGTAAATCACCTCGCCGGCCCTTCAACTCAATAACGTTTGATCTCGGAAATCAGGCCTAGTCTGGTACAAGCACAAAAGCAACAAAACAGCTAACCAAAATGACACATTCGAAACAGGAGCTCGGATCTACAGTGGCAAATCAACTGAATGAGCCCTCGTATACCATTGCTTGTTTTACCCATGATACCGTGCACAAACCTCTCAAAGAAAAAGATGGTGAAGAGTAGAAGTGACTGCAAATAATTTCAGAGCAGGAAGTTGCAAATCTCTTCTCACAACGCAGCGCTTGCATGTCAGGAGCTGGCACGTTCGAACTGAAGGCACGCAGTGCAGCATTTTCCAGTTGGTATGCTGCAACTATGCATGCGAGCTTGCAGATACTCTCCACCTGGTAATTAAAAACGTACTTAGTACCACGGGGAACACTCCCGCCAAGACATAGCTTTCTTTTTAGACCTGACATGTCTTGTAATGAAGTAGTACCAGCGTTATACGGAAACTCGGGGGTCATATTAGGATCTAGAACATGGCAATCTTGACGTCGCTCCTGCTGGGATTGTGGGAAACACTAAGACGTGGATCAGGCTAGAGCGCGAACGCGTCCTCACGCACCGAAGGAAAGTCTGACTGCAGTGTGCGTTGTGGTGCAAGAAGCGCCATCTCACGGAGAAGCCCCTCGACGAGTTTCCGGCCAATCATGGCTTGGACGACATTGGTACGATCCAAGCAGTCGATGCAATTTGTTCGAATACTACCCTTTTGCTGATTCTTCACCCTTCCCAGTTGGCCACCTGTTCGGAAAGCCCCGAATTCCGACATACTGTTATAAAGTAATTGCCACAGCTTTTCCATGTTCCTGTAATGACGTTCAACGTCAGAGTCTTAACACAGCGGAAGGCGCGACATTGGCATGTCCGCACAAGCCATGACAGCCAGTGGTCGTTTCGTAGCGTCCAAGAACGCAACGTAAGATACGCCAGGAGTGAAACTCTTCAATGAATCAAAGCAACGAGACACTTCTATAGATGACACAGTCAAAAGAGTGAAGTCAAATAATTGTTGACGCGCACTTGTAGTTCGTGGCCCCACATTCTTTGTGAAAATCGAACTCAATAAGGGAAAAAGGAATGCTTTGCGGGAGACTGCTCACTGCGGAAGAATACGCCTGGCCAAGAATACCTTCCGTTCCGTGTTGATTCGCCAGGTTGACACCAACGACAGAGCCATACACGGACGTTACATTGCGACAGTGCTGTTGAAAAGCTTCCGTACTGTACACTTCTGGATCTGGTATCACTGTCTTGGGTTTGTACTTGGTGTTAGGAACCTGAATACTAGGAAACCGAATGCACTCTTGTTGACTTTGACATGGCATTGTATCGCAAGCCTGCTGTTATGCGTACCTGGGACCACATGAGAGGGATGCTTCCCCGAATTTGTACGAAAGAGCACAATTCGCCAGTTCCAGTCTCAAGAATTTGCTCAGACTCCACGAAATTCGCAACGTTTCCGGACGTGTCAACTCCTCGGCGCCAGTGACGTGTTCCCGCACGGGCATGAGCTCTTCTAGCGATGAGAGTGACTGTTAGTGTGTCTTTCTTCGGCCCTGCAGTTACTGGAGACGAAAAAATTTGGCGTACAAACCCCAGGATGCACGGCATCACAAACTGATGCGCTCCATTGTCTGCAAAGGCAGCATTGTGCGATGAGATTCTTGTACTTCTAGCGGAATACTTGAAGGCAGATTGAAAAGTAGCGAACCGCATAACGGCGAGGACAATGCCTTGTTCCACCAAAGAGAGTCGACGGATCTTCGCCATAATGGATTATCGCTGTTCAATGCTTGCTTGAGCTGCATTGAGCACGTTATGTTGGTTTTTGAACTAAAATAAAGCCCCGCTGCAGAAGCAAGTGGATCTACTGCTTGCTCAAACAGGTGCAGAAGCCTGCACCAACATAGTTTTATGACGCTTGACAGTATACAACAGTAGTCAAGTTATGTAGTCCTCACAGTCTTAAATTTTGTGTCTTACTTCAAGTCTCCTTTGTCTTCGGGAGGTTTGCCGTTGGCCGTTAGGACAGCTGTACCCGTTACTTTGTAAATCGGATGAGAAGCAAACACAGCCACTTCTTCGGCAGCTGTCACTATTGCTACTGCTGTGCATGTTCTAAAGTGTTGTACTCCGAGGATGGCATGCGCAACGGTGTAATCTGTCTTGAGCTGCGTGTGCCTCTCGCTCACTTTGATTGTGCCTGTGTGTACAGCGAGGAGTATGGACAAGAAGGAGAATGCGACAAAGTATGGGTTTAGGTGCACAGGTTACCTATGGCAACTACATTGATTGCACGAAAGCTCTAAACTTCCTCAAGGGTACCACTGTGCCCGAACGGGTTCGTTAGAACTTAATCGACACACCATTTTCAGACTCATACCTCGCAGCAAGTCCACCAGTAAGTGAGCACCACTGCAGCTGTTGGAAAGGTAAGGTTGGGCTATCAGAACTGGGCCGTGCACACGAACGCGGAAAAGCTCGTGTGGCATGCTCGGGTCGTGCTGTGGTGTACGACCCATGTTCAACTTTCCTTGAACCAGATCTTAGCTGTTGTATTCTGAGCTTCCTGATCTAATTCAGATATCGATACAGACTTTTGGCCTTGGGACAGACGTGAAAAATAGGCTAGTGAAACAAGACCGGCGCAAGCGATAAAACTTCCAGCGAGTATCTTGTACCCCTGCGTGTTCATGGCCTCATCTAGGCCAGATTTTATTGAAACTCAAATACTGGAATCGCTTGAATGTGCCAAAAGTAGATCGAGCGATCAAACTTTGCTGCCTGTGCTCTCACCCATCGGAGGTGCCAACTTATTTGCTTCTAGCAGGGATTGAAAGGCCACACTCCATAGATGGAGAAACAGGTATGCTAGTAATTTGTGGTGCCCTCTGTGGTAGCACTTGAGCTATCGCTGGGTGTTGCTGCCACAACAAACTAGCCCCGTTAACCCGGAAGCTTGTGCACAATGACGGAACGACAAGGCGATGTTAACACCACGTTCATCGAGTTCACGCGAAGCAACGCGAGCCTGTAATACTACTAAAAGGGATCTGATATAATTTCATACAAAAAGAAGTTGCTTTTTCGCCACAGAAGTTCTAAGATGGACGGCATGAAGCTTACAGCTCTCCACAGAGCGGAACCGACTTGTTGATAGTGCTGCTCATAAAAGGATCCGTCCAGGAGAGACCTCGAAAGTCAGCCATGAGTTCATAAATAGTAGCGCGCTGTACAACCTCACGCTCGAGCTCTCTATGCCTTGTAACAAGACACAACCTATCAAGGCAGAGTATCGTACAGATCGCCGAGGATGAACTTTCGGCACTAAAAGCTTTGCTCAAACTCAAGTCTGCATTTTGAACAATAAATGTAAAGGTTCTACATCCTCGTACCAACGTACGGGGAAAAATTATTACATTCCAGCTTGTCTATGCGACAGTTTGTGGATCCCTCTACTTCTCTCAGTTGAGGTGCCGTAAAACACCCCTGTTTCAATTTCGCTGACGAAGTGAAGCGTTGGCATGCGACTGGAGTTCATGGCCCTTTCATCCTTCGGCTTGGGGGATAATGATCAGTGAAAAGTTGTCGATGCATCTGCCATCTGCCATCTGCCATCTGCTTTCTAAAACTCAATCAAACAAGATATTGTATGGTTCCATGCAAAAGAGATTAAAGTGTGTATCTGCATACCTGTAGCGCTGCATCATAGAGGAGATCACCAGGCCTCTAAGGATTGGATTTGAGCACTGCAAGTCATTACACCAGAAGCACAGATCATAATGCTACATGATATGAGACACCTACAAGGGATGGAAATAGCTGAACACTTGCAAAGTTCTCACTCGATGGCCTTGTTTCAATGAGCAGCACTACATCCTGAGAGTAGGGTTGAGTACTATATGCAGGTGTGCTGTAATGGAGAAGAGTGTATGGAAAGAAAAGCACTGCAAAAACATTGGAGAGAAGCCTTGCAACACCAGAATTCCACAGACTATTGTAGACAGTGTTGCAGTTGTAGTTTTGAGTATACATGGGTAAGAGCAATGATTGGTGTGGACAATAAATGAGAGGGATTCTGTCTTGAGACACAAGTTTTGCATTTGCCTCAGAAAGAACCACTAATAATGCAGAAGTGTGAGATGTGACGTTTCCAAACTTGATTCCGAAAGTGTTAAGTCAAAGCGTACCTTGTCAGGCCACAATGATGCACTCTAATTACTGCCTTCAACAACCAATACTCTCAAAATAGTGGATTGTTGTGAGCTGAGCAAAGCACATATGTGCTTTTATGGGCACCTCAGGTTTTAAATATGCTGTGAAGCATGATTGATAGTGGTGGAGGGATTTTGATGGAACTGTGTGCACATTTAAGTTACAGTTCGTTCTGAAGCATTGCAAGCCTCTGTGTGAAGGGTTGGCCTGATTTGCTATTACACAGCTTCCCTGATGGAACGCTGGTGAGGTCCCTGCTTTGATTCTAGGCATGTTACCAGGCCATGCAACACACTTTGTGGCACAGATCCTTCCCATCAGCTGTTATCCTTACAGAAAAGCTACCCGAAGCTGTGATAATTAATTACTGTGTGGTAGAGAACCAAAAAAGCTTGGTATCCAACCACATTTGTGGCAACCATGGCTGTAGAAAGGTGCTGAAGTGTGGCATTAACAGAATTGTGAGCTGCATATGGACTTGAATGTTCGGGCGGAGCTCTGGAAAGGAAAGATTACTTTGAATCTCATAATATTGCGCTTTGCAAGATTCACGAAGAGTTCTCGTGAGAAAAATGGTATCTCGAGTCCGGGGCTACTCGACGCACACACCATTGTGAAGCACCTGTGCGTGCCGTGAGGGAAAAGGCGGTAGTTCAAGTGTTAGAAGGCTCGCTGATGGCATGATAAGATAGGTTGGGACGTTGTCATTCGAATTTATGAAGGCAGACTGGGTTGAGCGTGTCGAGCTGATCCTGGTGCTCCAAATGAGAACATTTCGCCGCGGGCTCTCGTCCGAGGCAGCTTGTACATTTTGGTAACTGTGCACCTTTCAACGGACGTGTACACTCATATAGGCACAAAAAGTTCGCGTGACACACGTCGCACCCATTCCAACATATGCTTTCTCAAACTCATACCATACAGTGCAAGCTAGACTGGTTTAATGGCGATTTCCATGAGTACTTCGGTGTAAAAGGGGTTGCATCTTTACGGCCACGTTCAATCGTGGTACCCGAACGTTGAGCGCCTATTTCATCGCCCCAAGCCACCCGATCATGACACCAAACTTAGTACGAGCATTGTTCAATTACTAAGCGTTTAGCGAGAAACATAATCGCCGATGCACTTTGGAAGTGCTTGGTGCGTCGAGCCCTGGACCAGGGATAGCGCGCTATAGCGTTACGCCGGTTGACGATTTCGGTGTCGGGGCTATCGTGAAACCGAGTTATCATGAAATAACTGTCTGTGCCCGTGGACGTGCCAAATGGAAGAGGTATCTTCAACTCAACAACAGAGTAGTTTTATTCGGCGCAAGACAACACTAATTGCTCTTAGTTGTATTCCACCTGGACAAAGATGTGATAACTACGAAAAAAATAACACGCGCCGGGAGTGAGTAAGGTAGTCTATCTATATCACATGTGTAGATTCACAGCACCTTGGAGGACATTCCCATACACTATTTCTTTTCGACGAATGAAGGTAAAAATTGGGCGGACAAAGATCACTTATTTGACGATGTTTTCGCCCATTCTCTCGTGAACACTCCAACGAAGACGCTACACTTTGGCTGGACGCTCTCGATCGTTTTGGAATAGTACAATTTATGTCTTGAGCACTGGCTTGTGTGGGGGTAAGAGCATGGGAAGCACTGCTCGACAGGGGGGGCCACATAGGCTGACAAGCCCGGCCTTGAGGTAGACTGTAACTATGAGTTCCTTCCCTGATATCGAAATTGAATACACTCAAATGATCGCTAGCTACAATGCGGCACTAAATCAGCAGCAAGATTTGTGATGTCATGGTGGCATGTGGAACTGGTTTCCAAACAGCGAACATGCTCTTCCTGCTTTAACAGAAACTTAATACGATCAGTGGTGGGAAAAACAAGACATAGTCGAGATCCTCTCGCCATCAAACGTCTGAAATTCTAGTATTATTGCCACGGAGTTCGATGGTGCTGGATCTACTTCGACGTGCAATGAATCGCGGATGCCAGAACAGCATTATCAGCAATTGGACAAGCCTTCGTGAGCGGTCAAAGAGCTATGAGAATATTGGGCTCTCAGTTTGTCTTGGTCGAGATGGAAGGATGGATAGCTGTGGAAAATCACCTCGACACCCTGGAGCGAGTGTTATTGAATGCCTCCACGCTTGTTAGCGAGTCAACACAGTTACACGTGCACAAAGGACAAAAACACTGTAAAACTAACCTTCTCTCCCGCAGCGCCATCTCGTTTTATACATGATTAGGAAGAAAACTAGCCCAAAGGGCGTCAAAGAGTAGTTCAAGGTCAACTAAAACGAATGCCGGGCGGAGCGCAAATCTCACAAAACCTCCAAGGTGCCAATAGCTAGAGAAAAGACGGCACTTCTAGCGGAAAAAAGCTGCGCAGGCGACAGCTCACTAGCGCTCAGCTGCAGCACTTTGGCGGTCAGATCGAGCTGCAGCGGCAGTGGGGCATGCACAAACTGCCTCAGCAACGAACTCCACAACGCATTGCTGCCTGCACGCCACTGTGTGGGTGGAGCCATGCGCGCATCACCGAGTAGAACATTCTGGAGGCTTCGCAGCACCTCTCCAGCAATGGGGTTGCTCTGCAAGCACACTGAAACTAGCCCCCCTCCTGAAAGCGCGGCAACAACCCCCACCTGTTGCCGCACCCTATCATCATCTGTGACCAAAACTGGAGGCATTGCAGAGCTGCAGAGCCGCGTCGTGACGGCGACTGGTGACTCCGGTAGCCACGCGCAGCCCGACTCTTCGAGAACGGGCAAAAACTTCTCTGCGTGCCTGCACTTGGACTGGACAACAATGCCGTCCGCCCCCACTGACAACAGGTCGACGTCCTGTCGACAATTCAAGGACGGGGGTTTGGTATGGGGGTTCAGGAGGGGGGATGACTGGTCAGACACAGCGTAAGCCCAGATGGCAAACAGAGAGGGATAGTGAGAAGGTTTGTAGTCCCCTATGGACAAGAGTAAATCTCGAGCCCAGTCACAAGTGTTAAAAATAGAGTCCGAGTCGTGAGAGTCCCTGAAACACTTCGGGTGGCGATGGATACGGTCCAGGAGGTGCGACACTCCAGCCACGGACTCTTGCAGCAGAGTGTCGGTGCTCGTATGTGATGATTCGACATCTTCCATACAGTCAAACCGCTTTGTACAGTGAATTCTGTCAAGAGAGACGTAATGAGAGATGGTGAGGTGGTAGAGGAGGCTAAAGGCGACAGAGCAGGGCTGGGGGACTGCGAGAGGACGTCCCTGGAGGGAGGCGGTTGCGGAGATCAGCCCAGCCGCGCCGATATCAGACGCTGCTGAGCAAACAGTGTGGAAGCAGGCGAAGAGAGCTTGTGCAGTTGCTGCAAGGATGGGGGTGGGGACATGGGGGAGGGTGCTGCAGTGCAGGAGGAAAGGTGACAGGGTGTTGGGGGATGCAGACGGGGAGACGTGGTCCTTGAGGCAGCTCTGCAGTATGGCGTTCATGCACGAGGCGACGGTGCGCGTGCATGGGGCTACAGCGTTGAGGACGTCAGTGATTGTTCCGCGGGGATGGGAGGGCGTTGTAAGTTGGGCGAGCAAGGCGTCTGCTAGTGCGGGGACGTGGGAGTAGATGACGCGGGAAACGGCGGCTTGGGGGATGGGAGTGATTGGTGGGAGGGGTCCGTTGGCTAGGGTGGAGGTGGCGAGGGCTGCGGAGCGGAGCTCAGCGAGGAGGAGGGACTGGAGGCCGGTGGAAAGGCGGGGGCCGTGGGTGCTGGAGGCGGGGACGGCGCTGGTCCGCATGCATCTTGCGGCGACAGTGGCTAGTACTGCTCCTTGCCGGGCGAGGGACTCGGCCAACCTGCTGGGGCACAAGGCAACGGATGCGGCGGAATTTTGCAGCGAGGAGATCGGCATTGCTTCGTCCTGGGTGGGGGGCGTGAGGCCATTGAGCCACGCTGCTTGGCTGGGAGAAATGGCCGGGTAGACAGGGTCGGCGGCTAGGGCGGACAGGAGTGAGGCTTCCCATGCTCGCGGGGAATTCGGTGCAGTCTCCGGCTGTCCGGGAGCAGCTTCGAAGAGTCGAGTGAAGGGCGGGAGAGGTGAGGGTTGGGGTGCGGGCGCTGGTGTTTTCCGCAGGAGGGCGGCTGTAGTTATGAGTGGACGCAGTGTTGGTGAAGATGCCACACGGATCGGCACAGCGACTGACGCTGAAGACAGCGATGTTGGCAGGCTTGACAGGCTGCAAGCATCATAGAAGCTGTGTTTGGTTTAGAGCATTCGTGGATGCATTCGTGGCAATTAACATGCGAAGGGATACAAAGCAAACCTTGGGGAATAGATACAGGACGGGGGGCTGTGTCTGTTCTACACTCACCTGAATATGGTGACGCCGTGAGTGCAATCAGTGCCTATGAGCAGGTTCGCTTCGGGGTCAACGGTGAGCTCGATAAACGGTTGGAGCACTTCGTTTACAACATTGGGGGGAGGCAAATGGTGGATGGTGCCGGCAGTCCGAGACAGCAGGGGAGGGCCGAGTGCGAACGTCATCAGAGTCTGCCCCCATGATACAAATAGGTGGTGCTTGTAGGCTGCAAGAGCTGTGATCGCGCTTTTCCGGCCCTTCACAGTGGACAGAGTCTGGAGCTGGGCGACCTCACATTGGTCTGGACAGAGGGGGGTGGGGAGGAGTTTCTGGGAGGGGCTTGCAGGGCCGGAGCGCTGCCGGAGGTGGACGCCGAGGATATGCATGCGGGACTCGGCGCCAACGGACGTGAAGTCTTTCCGGAGGTCCCCGGCATCTCGCAGGCGTCCCCCGGCCCGGATCGGCCGGTTTGCCGTTGCGACGACAACGTACGCTGGGGGGAGTGCCCCGAGGTGTGCTGCGCATAGCAGCCCAGACGTCCATTGAACTACC
>JAULKQ010004790.1:0-15147 GCA_032356285.1 Smithsoniella earleae | reverse complement strand
ATAAAAATGTGTAGTTTTGAATGTCATAGGAATACACAAACAATTACAACTGTTTCAAAGCTTTAAAACGTATGATTTTACGTAAATTCCACACAGTTCAAGCTTAGTCGTGGTGCCCGATATGCAGAAATGAAGACTAAAATTACAACATTGAAGTGACGAAGACCTAAACCCATTTTAAAACCTGACACAGACCTCAAAAGTGAGTGTCAGACTCTCGAACAGATTTTGGGGGTTAAATAATCGACTCTTGTGTGCCCAAAAGCGATTTCAGGCAGCAATCTTGCGGCCTAAAGGTCCCAAAAACCCGCATCGTGAATCTGCTTCGCTCCTGAGCGCCTGCTGGATGAACAAGCGACACGTCAGCGTGCATGACGTCATCGAGGTCACCACCAGGATGTCCCGTTTTGGGTCGACCGTTTCTTCGGATAGTTAGTCAAAACTTCGGATTTCAAAGCTTCGGATCAGCCACTGTGTACTGTAAGATAAGATAAAGCGCCGATAAAACGTGACCGTAAACAATTCGATTCCACACTTCGTTATTGCCAGCGATCAAAGATCAACTTCTCAGGGTTCTCTGCATCTTTGATCGGCAGCGCCACGACATGGGCGACGATATGATCTCAAAATACAACCCAACGGGATTGGCGCTTTTCCGAAATATGCTCGTGTTGAAACGTTGTGTGTCACGAAGAAGCCAACGCTACCACCCGAGTAACCTCGAGCCTCGCTAGCGGTTAGGTTGCCTTACTCGATCCCGAGGACTCTATGGCCATCGCGGAATACCGGGAGGTTTCCCGCCATTCGTAAACGATACAAATGTGCTCGACAATGTAGCCTTAGAATGCACACTCATAGAATGTACTCCCATAGAAAACTCACTCCGAATCCCAGGATCTAGTATGGGCCACGTCAGATAGGTGAAGCATTGGACAGGTTTAGCATCTTCTATTATCCGATAGCGGCCGTGCAGATGCCGTCGCACGATCTCCCGTGGGAAGATCGCGACGCCGCGTACCCCGCGTCGCTGGCGCGACCGCTGCAGATTCTTCTGGAAGCTTCCGATGGAGCTTCGGACTACGGCAACAAGTTTGGAGAGCCGTTGATAACGGGATTCACGCGGACTTTCGGCGCGCGGCTGCCGAGCGGCGAGCGGCGGGAGTGGATCAAACCGATCATGTTTTCCGGCGGTTTCGGCCAGATCGACCGCGCGCACCATGAAAAATACCCTCCCGAGGTACGCGCTGTTTGGCTGGCTGTTAGGCGCGGAAAATCGCGGCGATTTTCATCGTTTTTTGGGCGATTTTTCCCCTTAATTCCAGGTTGGCATGCTCGTGGTCAAGATCGGCGGGCCTGCGTACCGGATCGGGATCGGAGGCGGCGCGGCAAGCTCGATCCCCGCAGGAACCCGCGGCGACGGCGATTCGGACCTCGACTTCAACGCGGTTCAACGCGGCGACGCTGAAATGTCGCAGAAACTTTGGCGCGTCGTCCGCGCTTGCGTCGAACTCGGCGATTCGAACCCCATCGTCCAGGTGTCGCTCTGTCGCTTTTCGCGAAGCTTCTCGTGCCCCGGTTTTTTTTGGCGAGCATGAAAACTCACCGAATGAGACGCCTGTCATGGACCGAAGATTCTTAATCATTTGTCGTTGTGAAGGACATAAAAGCGTATAATCTGCTTTCTTCCCCCATTTTTTTCACAGGAGAAAGCGATTGATTGCGTATAGATTGATGTAGAAATGCCTCATGGCCCTGCGACTTGAGGCCTCGGCCTATCGAACCAGTTAGCGAGGCGCGACCTATCGAGCGTCAAGATCAAACGCCACATTCACCTCGTTCTATAGATCAAAACTAGCTGAATTTTGGTCGATTTGGTCGAATATTGGTTTCCCAGACTTAGAAAAAATTTTCGTCGCCCTCCATTGCGGAATCACTGGGAATCACCCGACGCACCCACGCCACGCATGCAGATCCACGACCAGGGCGCGGGTGGCAACTGCAACGTTGTCAAGGAGATCATATACCCCGCGGGCGCGGCAATCGACGTCCGCGCCGTCCGCGTCGGCGATTCCACCATGAGCGTCCTCGAGATATGGGGGGCCGAGTACCAGGAGAACGACTGTCTGCTAATCCGGCCGGAGCACCGGAAGCTTCTAGAAGATTTGTGCGTGCGCGAGCGCACCTACATGCAGGTAAGGTGGTAATTGACGCAATAGGGCTTACGTCATGGCTGAGCGGCCTCGTTATCCCGTGTCGTCTGAGCTCGCATGCATCGCAGGTGATCGGAACGTGCAACGGATCGGGCCGGATCGTTCTGAACGATCCTGAAGCACCTGTAGACACACCTCGGCCCGTCGACCTGGACCTGGCCACCGTGCTTGGAGACCTCCCACAGAAGAAGTACAGCTTCGACGCGTACTCGGCAGCGTGGGCGGAGCCGCTGAAGCTTCCCGTAGATGCCACGCCGCGCGACATGGTGTCGCGCGTCCTCCGCCTTCCCTCGGTCTGCTCGAAACGGTTCCTCACCACTAAAGTCGATCGCTGCGTCACAGGTGCGTCCCTAACTCGTCCAATTCGACAAGACCGAGCCAAGATGGTCGAGTAGAGTTTCTGTGGTATGCCGATGAGCTGATGTACATGGTTGCGTCGTTTTTAACAATGACTTCGGGCGACATGCACCGTGTGAACAGCAAGCCGCGTGAGGCCCTGCACAACAAGCGAAACACACCAAGAAAAAACCGCGCCCTCGTCGGGTAGTTTCTAGAAGCTTCCGACGCCGTTTCGCGTGTTCAGGGCTCGTAGCTCAGCAGCAGTGCGTCGGCCCGCTGCAGCTACCACTTGCTGACGTGGCAGTGACCGCGCAAGCCCACCAGGGCTCGCTGCGCGGCTTGGCGACGTCCATCGGAGAGCAGCCGATCAAGGGCCTTCTGGATCCTTCTGCGATGGCGCGCCTGGCGATCTCGGAGGCGCTTCTCAACATCGTGTTCGCGCCCATCACCGCGCTGCAGGACGTCCGCGCGTCCGTAAATTGGATGCACGCGGCCAAGGTGCGGCTAGTGTGGCTACAAGTGCAAACTCACCCGCGCTAATCCGGTTCCGCGCGACTCTCCGGCGTTCCGTCTGCAGTTAAAAACGGAAGGCGCCGCCATGTACCGCACCGCCGAAGCGCTGCGCGACGCGATGATTGAGCTCGGCGTCGCGTGCGATGGCGGGAAGGACTCTCTGTCCATGGCCGCCACGGCCGCCAGTGAAGTCGTCATGGCGCCCGGAAACCTCGTCATCTCGGCCTACGCGGGCTGCACGGACATCTGCGGCGTCGTTACGCCGGATCTGAAAGCTTCTGGAAGCTTCTTATTGCACGTCGATCTCTCCAAGGCGCGTCCCAGCCACCGCGACCATTTGCACGCTGCCCGCTGTTCGCAGCGATAGTCCCGTGGCGAAGATGTTTGTGCATGCGTCGTACAGATATGCAGTGCCGTTTCTGCAGGGGCGGCGGCGGTTGGGCGGCTCCGCACTGGCGCAAGTGTTCCGACAAGTGGGGTCGACGCCGCCGGACGTCGATATGGCGGTTCTGAAAGCGGCGTTCGAAACGACGCAGTCCCTCATCCGCGAGGGGGCGGTTCTGGCCGGCCATGACATCAGCGACGGCGGCGCGGCGGTCGCGCTGATGGAGATGGCGTTCGCGGGGGTGGCGGGAGTTCAGGTGCGTCGCAATGGTAGTCGGCGCTGACCAACGTTCCGCAGTCTTCCTGTGCGATGCGATGTTCGACTGCGCAGGTTGACCTGCCGTCCGCGGGGGCGTCCGTTGCCGCGACGCTGATGGCGGAAGAGCCGGGGCTGATCTTGGAAGTCCCCGCGGGCCACTCGGAGGCCGCTCGCGCCGCCTACGCGGCCGCAGGGGTCCCATGCAGCGTCATTGGCGCTACCACGCATACCCGCAATATCCAGGTTCTGCGTCAACTTCAAATCGTAACACCGCGAACCACTGCATGCCATTACGGCATGATTTGGTTCTCCAATCAATTCAATCCTTGGGGTTTGCATCTTGATGGGCAAACGCGTGTCATTCCGTCTCGAGTTTTCCGCACTATCGTAGTAGATTAAAATTTTCGCGGGAGCCCCGACGTATGTTACCGTGCTGGATAACATCGTCAAGTTTTTAATTCAGTACGGTAGTGCGCGAGAGGGTACTGATGGCTGTAGTTTTGCGCCATCTAGTATTGAATCGTACGGCAGGTTAGGCAAACCCGCAGAGAAGTTGATTTATGAATTAGCGGAATGTGCGAGTGCTAATTATCGGCTAATTTTCTAACGATTCTTTGGTTCTTTAGCTCGCAGGATTGGCCATGCGTTTCAGCAAGGAGCTTCGTCTACGTCGTGTGATTAGCCTTGCTTCAAGTTTCGGTAGAGCCAACTGCATGAGTGCTGGTTTGACGCCTGAATTCGCTCTAATCGCATCTGTAATTAAACGGTAGTGCATTCCGAACATTTTGGGCAGAACAAGGTCTAAGTTACTTTCTTCTTGATTAATTTAACTTGGTGAAGTTCTGAAATTGTAGGCCGACTTCGAGCTGTGGGAAATGGTTTTATTCACAGCGCTGAACATGGGCAGCGTGAGGCTGTGACGCTGTTTTAACCCTAGAGAACTGCTAGAATGTTTAAATAATACACATGCCGATGAGTCGAAACACTACTCAGTTCAGGCCTCACCTGCTGTGGCCTCCAATTTGTGTTATGTAGCAGTGCCTCTATTTGCCTGCGGGTTACCAAATCACTTCTTTTCGTTTTGTACATATTGCCTGCAGGACGCGAAACCAGCTGGAGTTCTCGAAAACGTTTTTTAAATTTACGACGCTGAAGCCATTGACGAAAGATTGTTTGTGTTCACAGTGTCCACGAAGGCCAGTTGAGCAGATGCTGGCTGAGATCGCTAGCGTGACTGTACAAGCTGTGCCTAGTACAGGTGAGCGTGAGCGGTCGAAAGGTCATCGAGGGCGCGGCGGCGGACTGGCGCGACGTCTGGGAGGAGACGGCGTTCGCGCTGGAGCGGCTTCAGGCGGCGCCGGAACTGTCGGCGGTCGAGCAGCGCGGCTTGCGGTTCCGAACGACCCCGAAGTGGCGCATGACTTGGGTGCCGGAGTGGAGCCCGCCGGGGGGCGGCCGGTCGCGCGTGGCGGTGATCCGCGAAGAAGGATGCAACGGCGACCGCGAAATGGCGGCCGCCGTCCACGCCGCAGGGATGGAGCCGTGGGACGTAACTATGAGCGATATCTTGGAATGTCGAATCACGCTGGAGCGGTTCAGGGGCGTCATCTTCGCGGGAGGCTTTTCGTACGCCGACACGCTGGACAGCGCGAAAGGGTGGGCCGCGTCGATCAAGTTCTCTCCCGCCGCACTGCAGCAGTTTGAAAACTTCGCGGCCAGAGATGACACGTTTTCGCTCGGAGTGTGCAACGGATGCCAGCTGATGGCGCTGCTGGGGTGGGTTCCCAGGGGACTTGACGGGACTGTTCTAGAAGGTTCTTCGCAACCGCGGTTCGTCAGAAATGCTTCCGGAAGGTTCGAGTGTCGGTGGACCCAGGTGCACATCCAGCCCTCCCCAGCGATCATGCTGGCAGGCATGGCTGGTAGCTCACTGGGGATCTGGGTGGCTCACGGTGAAGGTCGGTGTCATTTCCCGAGTGATGAAGTGGAAGAAATGGTCCTAGAAAACGATCTGGCACCCATACGTTACGCTGATGCTGCTGGCAAGCCCACGGGAGTATACCCATTCAACCCTAATGGGTCTCCACACTCTATTGCAGCTCTGTGCTCCGCTGATGGTCGACACCTGGCCATGATGCCACATCCAGAGCGATGCTACCTGGGTTGGCAAGCTCCTTGGTTCCCTGATGATGTGCCCTTTGTGAAGGATGGACCTGGGCCGTGGCTGAAGCTGTTCCAGAATGCCAGAGCGTGGTTGGTAGCACAAGATTAGTAGTTATGGGCGTTACAATGGTGAGAATTGGTGTTACATGATGCTACGGTAGATTTAAACATTGCTAGTTACTTCAACTCTGTATGTGAACGTCCCAGGCGTTGTAACAAGCCGATTGAGCAGCTGCTGCCTCTGTGTTTCGCTGCCCGCCAGCTCTTCAGGCAGATGTACGCCTGAGATCGCATTTCCTGACTGTTGTTGGTGTAGCAAGTGCATGGCGAACTCTGCGCATGACTGGCCGACACAAATCCTGAAGGACTTGTGGCCCTGCAGTTGTTAGAGCGGTTAGCGCCGGGTCATGCAACTGGTGCCTTTTTGGTGTAGGCTGGGGCTACGTGCCTGGATTGCTGTTGCTCGATTACCTTGCTCGTCGATGACGTCTACCCTTACTCCGTGCGTTTCGCCTACGAATTTGTCTGTCAATGCAACCATGGGCTGCGAGAAATCGGCCAGGAGCTTTGAGAACGTTTCGTTTGCCCACCATGACCGAGGAACGATTTTCGCCATGCCTCCCAGCACTACGTTCCAAACATCCGGTGCTGTTCCCATTTTGACGTCAGAGCTGCCGCTAATTGACAGCGTTTTGGCGACAGTCGCAACTTCGGGGAAAGGCCATGCCCACACCGTGCGTGTGCCTATGAGCCGTGCTGAAGCATCGCTATCATCTATGAAGAAATCTACCTTCTCTGGCTCCAAGCCTCCTATGAACTGGGGGCTCGGCTTTCCGTTGCGCACCACTGGAACTGCTTCGCCAAAGCCTAGGTTGGTTATCAGCAGGTTCACCACTCCGGAGCCCCCTAAGCCTGTAGAGTAGTTGTAAGCTTCATTTGAGAATTTGTATAACCTGTGTTTCTGGTTGCACTGTTTAACCCCTGGTGTAGGTCGATTCTCTGCTTGTCTGTGAGTTTGAGCTCGTAATTTAAAATGAAAATGATGTGACTGATTCGAAACGAAGTCATTAAGAGTAATATACCAGCTGTGAAGTAGGAAAATCTCACATCAGAAACCTTTGCTGGTAACTGCTGTGCTAACTCCACAGCGAGAACGTTTGAAAGTCCCGGAAAAGCTCCGGCAGACACAACTGCTGCAGTGCCAGATGACTTTGCGTCGCTTTTCTTGCAAAGAGCGGCATCAATATAATCCAACGGGTCTGATACATCGACGTACACGGGCACTTTCTGCTGTATGCAAACCTGCGCAAGTACTTTGTCTCGCTTGGAAGTACAAAGGCGCAGAAATCAAAAATCAGTTCCTTGCCAGTAGTAGAATTCACCTCTAGCACATCCGGCTTCTTACCCATGTATGGACCCGCGGTGTGAATAACCACATCCTTACCTCGCACCGCTTGCACAAGGGCTTTCTTGTTTTCAAAATCGACGGAAACACATGACAGAAGCATTGACCGGTTGCATAGGTTTTCTTTCCCCCCCGCGTCCTGAAGAGAATAAATATTACGTTTGACAAACTCCGCCAAGATCCGGACGCGGCCACCTGATTTTACACAACGGTGTCACTAACAGGATCCTGACCTCTGTAATTTCCGCAAGAATTGATTCCATCTGGCTTGTCTGTCGGCGTCCTGCTATTGTGACCTCTAACGGGCCATTCCAGCCTTTAGGGGAGAGCATGTGAGCAGCAGCAGCACTTCCAACTCTCCCACATCCACCAATCACAAGAACCTGGACATGAATCAAATTATTCATCAAAAATCGTTTCCCATTACTTGAAGAAAAAATTTCGCGCACCTTCGCGGGGGTACTGCCATCTGGTAAAGAATAGCATCTAGCTACACGTTGCTGAATGCGAGGTCGCGTGCACGCCGAGCGCACGGCTAACATTGCAGACACAATGAGTTGCGATTGTTCCAACTATATCTTTGGTCTCGCAAACACTGAGAATTCAAGAGAGACTGCCGTAACCTCCGAGATGTTTCAGAAGGTGGATATTCAGTGACGCTCGAAGGCCTTGGTTTGTCCACAAATTAGTTTCTTTTATTAAAAGAAGATAGTTGAATACTGTGAGCTGAATAAGCGCGAATTGGTTACCAAGAACTGATTTCAAAGTTACTGTTCAATTTCGTACTAAATACGTATTACTCATGCTTCTGTTCGCCAGTCTTCACGACGCACTGCAAGTGATCGTCAAGCATTTATAAGGAACACCTGATTCCTTGTCATTCTTGTCAAGTGTCCCCAACTTCATGCATGATACTGTGTGCTGGTTAAAACCGTGCATAAGCTCAACCATCCTTCCCTGCGTCGCTCTCAAAATGTGATATGATTGGCAAATCTGATGGACAAAGCTCTGCTCCTACTTTTTCTTAACAAACAAGGATTCATCTAGTGGAGTAAGGAGTAAGCTCATGAAGCATGAACATGTGCTGCCCACGATTTGAATTACATGAAAATATCTACAGATTGTCAACAGTATGACAAGAACCACTTGATAACTCTGCAGTGACACAGTCGCCGAAATGAAGCAAACTGGTTAAGCGGTAGCTGCGACAGACTTGAACTCCGTGCGGGCACCGCCAACACCTACCCCAGTGCTCTCGTTGTCACCACCGACAGAAATATCGACAGCTGGGCGCATGCTGCTGCATGTTGCCATGGCAGCATGAACAGGTTCGCTCAGGAACGAATTGAAAGGTTCCAAGTCTACATTGCCAGAGTCATACGCGGTGTACGCCTGTTGGTCAAAAATGTAGTCAAAACGTGGCGCCCATTTCCTAGTCCCCAAGCGGGCTGTGTATGAGCAATTATCCACCATAAATGCCACACCACGAGCATGCATGTAAGGGTTCAACGAATCTACAGCTTCGATAATAGACTCGTTGCAGATCTCGCTCCATGGATGCCCCTTCTCCTGTAGAGTCTTCACGGTCGCCATCATGGTAGCAATGTAGACGCCAGCAGTGAACGGATTCAGTGGAATGTCGTTATCAACCCTATCTGCCCTCACCTGTGAATGAGAAACTTTTAACATTGCAGAACAAAATTGACCGGGGCCATCAAAACGTTACTTGCACACGATTGGGACTCTACTGCCAGGGTACAAAAAGAAACATCTGATGGCAATCATATTCATGTGAGATGATTCTTGGATACGGGAAACGCCTTACCTTTTTACCGACGCGCCACATTTCTGTGCCTTCGATGTTACCCATTGGGAACCGTCCAAAGCGATCTGTCGCGTTACAAACTGATCGAATCTCATTTCCGCAAGCAACATCTTCGTAGCATTCGTAACAAATATCCATAGCAGGTCCAAGAGTAGCTGAGTATGCTTTCTGGAAAATCTCCTTACCACTGTCGTCCAAGGCTTCATAAACAGCTGGCATGCCTTGTGTAGAGATAATTTTTGACACAGGTCCTGTGGCAGCACAGTTCCATTCTGTCAAGTTCTTCATGACTAAATTGAAAATGAACGGAACATCCCAGTAAAAGTTGCACGTCTTTCGTGACACATATCCATCGTTCACCCGGTGAAAATAGTTCGAGAACTTCGAGTCGACAGCATGACTACAACCAGAGTGAAAACTGTCAAGGGTAAATTCATTTCAGAAGTAAAATACTAGCAGTGCTAGGCGCTGACAATCGGGACTAATCTCGAACAGCGCAAACGAGTGTCGTCCACGCACCATTAGAACTAGCAGCTTGTGTGGTAGAACATAAAAAAGAGAGAAACCAGGATTGTACACAGCTCAACATGTTTCAGATACCTGTGATGCACTCGACAGAATTCTTGAACGCATCTTCTGGCGACATGCCCTCGACTCCGGTAAAACGACGGTAGAGACCTTCCACCATGCCGTGTACAGCTCCTAGAAGAATGGCACGCTCTCCGTAGATATCGGACTTGTACTCGCTTTCAAGAGTTGTAGGGAAACAGAAAGGCGCTCCCACAGCAATCGCCCAGCCGATCGCTTTATCAGCTGCCGTTCCATCTGCGTCCTGCGAAGGCAGAAATGCGCAATATCAGTAGCGACCAAGACAGCAGGGGAGAGTAGTAAGCGACGAAACAGTAGTAATGAGTGTAAGAAACTAGCGACCGAATTCGTGAGGAAGGATTGTCCGCATTGCACGGTCTTCGTTCTTCAAACAGCCAACGCGCGCATCACACCTGGTGAATAGCGAAGGAACAGTTGATTCCTGCCCCATTAACTTCCTTTCCTTGTTCATAAAGTCTTCGTACACTAGGTCCCATTCCTTTTGGCGCCACAAGTACGACGTTGATATCGGGGCGGAATTCCACGCCTACAACAAGGACGGTACCCGTGTGCGCAGGTGTAGTCGAATCAAATTTTGATAAGCTTTGCCTTTGGAAACTCGAATTTCAAGACCTCATACTGTTGATGCCCTTAGGTCAGGATAGCTAGAAACAGTTGCAGAAGCTCCCAGGGGGTTCGAGCTTACCATCATTCTTGAGAACACCAAGCAAGAAGCCGTGTGAAAGACCAAGTGTTGCTCCCGGCTTCATGGCAGCAAGAAGCTTGGGGTACAAACGAGCTTGAGCACCGTCGGAGATCAGCAAGACAACGAAGTCGGCTCGTGAAATAACATCATACACGTCTCCAAGAGTACCTGCTTCCTCTGTGAATCCACATGCGCGTGCTTCTGCGCGAGAAGCCGATGACTCGCGCAGCCCAATTGAAACCTTAACATCCATCCCGGCTGCTTCGAAAGAGTCACGCATGTTCTGTGCTTGAGCTGGCGCCTGAGATCCCCATCCAATCACACCAACCTGAATTTCAACATTCATCAGACAATCGTGCTGCAGTGCAACTCGGAGTACAACCTGCTTAATCACATCAAGATATCCCGCACGAAACCTAGATTGACGCAGATGCACTTGAACACATGGAAAGTCTCAAAGAAAACCACACGAAATTATTTAATTGTGATATTGTTAACCTATACGTGTTTTCGCAAGTATAGACCGAAGATGTGGAGTCACTGACACGGATACAAAATGTTCAGAAATACAGTGAGGGATAGCGAGCCAATATCTCCTGCCATGAACATTCTAGAGATTCTCAGTTTGGTATGTGCTTGCCTGGGGTCTTCTTTAAGAAGAAACCGTATTTTGCAGAAGTTTGAACGAGTCAGTAGTCAACAAGTACTTAATCTTCACGGTAAGACGGGTCAGGAGATTACCAGTCATAAAAAGTACCCCATTTTACTTGAGAGAGGTCTTCACACCTCCTTAATGCCAGCGAAAGCCTGTGGCAGGGATGCAAACTTATCACGGCCGCCCTTGACGATGTATTCTGGTTCGCCCGCGAAATCTACCAACTCCTTCTCGAACGCCTTAGTTGAATAATCTAGTTTGACGGTGGTTGCGCGAACCATGACTGATGCTCTTTGGTGTGGGCGCTGCAACAAAGAGCGAAGTGCGTGGGTTTGTGCGACACGTGTGGTTGCTGCCATTGTACCAAACAATCAGCTTTACGAACAAAGAAAAGAGGGCGATTAAGCCTCACAAAAGGAGATATTTGGACGGTTTCGCCGTTCAATACCCTGCGAAGTGCGCGAAGTGTAGTAGGTGGAATTTCATCGCGCGCGCGCTCCATGCAAGTGAATTGCAAAACCATGTGGTCTAACGCCAATTGAAACAGCTTAAATAAGCGTTCATGCCGAAAATTGAACTGATCGGTGTCCGCATCCACATTTTGCCTTTGCACCGTGCTCATTTCATGTTCACGCTAGTGTTACAGACGGCGAGTTACGCGCGAGCATTTCGTAGGATCCCAGTCACGTTCGAGTGCCCATACACCATTGATTCTTCGCCTACGTTAACTGCAATTTGGTTCCTTTGCTTTGTTTCTTGGGTCCTCTGCAAACCTGTAGGTATCGGATGAAAACGCCAGTCAACATCTAGAAAGATCTGATGTGTGTTTGCTTGCAGCGAGCCCCATGCATCCTACTAGGAAATCCATGACACCGTGCTAGTCATAGAGAAAGAGTTACTGTGGCGTGAGCTAGCAAATATGGAGATTTAGGTTCAGATGTCGAGGTTCCTGGACGGATTTCGCTCGCACGCTGCCCAATTGAGTGCTGTAGACTCATTTCCGGGAACACAAGGGGAGTTTGTCTATGGTGACAACACATCACTGCTAAAATGCCAGCACCGTTTGCCATTTGCTTCATTGGTCATTCTTTTCCTATACCCGGAGAGCATTTCACGCAGGCTGGGCCCACCCAGGTTGTATTGGACGTTGTTTCGGCAATCACCCCCGAGTTTTGGAACCTAAAAGAAGTTGCTCTCTTCTTGACTGCGCCGAATGTTCTCGACTCGAGCCTTGGTCTTGGTTTGTACATAAAGGTTGGAGGAGGTGAGTGGCAGTACAGAGGTTGCGTGCACAACAGCCATCCATCTGATGCAATGCCACTCGTCTGGCCAGAAGTGCCTCAAGGAACAGTACAGGTAGCTCCTGGTTCTATTCTTCTAGGTGTGCGTCATTCCAAATCTCACTTATGCTGAGGCTCGCTGTAACAAAATTTGGATAATCCGTGAGATTCCCTTCATCCCAAAGGACCACTCTGTTGTGACTCAGACCATGCTGTAAGCCCTGCAGGTATATCTGCAGAGCCCCTTTCTGAACTGCTGGCGAAAGAGAGTGCAAAAATGGGTGCAAGAGAGGATTTTGCCAAACGAGTTGCGTTCAACTTGTTCCGATACATGGAGTCTTTCAGTAGTAGCTCCGCAGGGGGTAACATCATCGTTCCTGCGACGATTCTAGACCAGTGGTTCAAAAGGTTTCAGGAAAAGTTCAGGAGGGACCCTGACTTCTTGTCTAGACAGGATATGCCAGTGTAATTGACGACACTACTAACGTCGACACGGCACGCTGCCCGCTACTTCAGAGAGCATACACCCTTGGATTGAGGAGAACGCTTCAGGGTCAGCGACGTGCTTTTTCGGTTCTCAAATCGCGTGCGTGAGCTTCGTTTGTTTGAGACAGTACGCATGCAAAGGACGATGCGAGAACTGGCAGTTACACTTGGAGCTGGGACCCATTCCAAAAACCAAATTGCACACCCAGATAATTGCACCATCACAATCAGTGGCTTTATCTCCCTCAGGCCCAGCGATCTGAACGCTACTTCGTTGACTCGCCAGCGTACAACTTCTGAGCAATCTCTGCGATTTTCGTCTTCGAGTCCGGTCCCGAGTACACCTTCGGAGTGACCAGCGGTTGCAGATACTTCGCAGCTAGCTGCTGCTGAGCTTTCACTTGAGCATCTTTGCACCTCTGGTAAAGATCGCACTGCAAACCATTCGTGGGTATTCCATACTGCACTTTTCGCCACAACCCGAGTTCAACGGTTCCCTTGCATGGTCCAAGATAAAAGATTGAGTGACTAGTCGTGGGCACGAAGATAAAATCTTTGCTTCATATCTGACAATGACGAAAACTGCAGTACTGGCGACTGATTGGCATCATGTTTCTGGTGGAGTTACCTGTTGATCTCTATGTTTATTTCTCTGTAGGCTAACTACTTGAAATACTATACTACTGGTGATACTTTCAATCCAAAGTGTCGAGTATGAACACACCAAGAACGCTGTATGCTCAGCAGCTGGCTTCTGGGCAATGGGTTCCATCCTGTACGCATGCACTCCATTGTCAAGGTAGCACGTCATTTTCATGGGTTTTGGGGGTGGCTTTCGTTCCATCCCTCGAGGAGGATGGCTTGTATACAGCCGATCAACCATTGCATCCACCTGCACAACACTACACAGTTCGAACTTCAACATTTGGACAGTGAGGTCAACTGCAAGTCGTCCAAAAACAAGCTGTTCTCTCATAATGAGTAATAGGGACAACAACCATGGCAATCAAGCCATCAAGAGTGCACCAGGTATATCCAGATCTCTAGATTCATCAAAGTCATCTTGCATCTACACTACGGGTGAGGCGAAAAGTGTGGACCAGCATTCCAAAAGGCTGGCCCAAGCACCCCGGCTTCGCCTTACTTGGTACTGATGCATGAGCTAAACCAGCTGGCCTTAGACATTACAAAACTTCATAGGTGAATGTGTATCTGTGGTCTACAGTAGATCTACTTCCTTGCTTAAGTTGCTTGCAGTTGCTTGCAGTTGCTTGCAAATACATCACATTGTGCAAGAGATAATACCACACCTCTTCAGCAGTGATAAATTGCTTTCCTAGGGCAGTCCTAGGTCGGGGGGCATTTGCATAAGCTAAAAGCAGCTGTTGCATGTCAACACCGAAGAGTTCATTCTGGGAGAGCCGGTCCACTGCTGATGCCATCTCTGAAGGTGTTAGCACCCTGCCTGTACAGGTGATGAATCTACCACAGAACCCTCGGTTAGGCTTCCCTAAGGTGCCACGGACAGGGGTTCTGCCAATGGCAGGGGGGGCTGTAGCAGGGGGGGTAGGATAGGGGAGCGGGGATGCATGCCCCTGTTGCATACCCAGTGGTTCTGGGCCTGTAAAACACACTTAATTTGGCCTGACATGTTAATCACACAGACCATACAGGTTGATGAATATGTGAATGAAGATTACTCACCCCGCTGTGCAGCATTTATGAGATGTAAATAATAATTATTATTATTATTTTATAGTACCACTGCAGTTTATTACTTGGAACAACAGGGGTCTATCAGTATTGTTGTTTTCTGGTGATATGCATTGGAGGAAACAGTGTCAATACAGATTCACTTATGGGCATGCGATTCTGCAAAGCGGATGCGTCATCTCTGGAGGATAGAAGTGTTGGAGGCATTATGAAACTCTAACAATTATTTGTAATTCAGAGATGGTGTTTCAGGCAGTGAAGAGATTTGTACAATTTAATATGCTTGAATTCACTGTTTTGAGGCCAGCATGCAGCTCACACCTTACACTGTGGAAGAGATTGAAGCAGACTGTCTGGATACTATTTGCAACTTACCAAAAGCAAACAGTGTAGCCTGGAATGGTAGGCAACGAGCATGCTAGGTGTTTCTCCACATTCAAAGATGGAGCAGCATCAGCTTGTGATGCATGAAATTGAAACAGTATAATCTGTGTGGTTATTAGGGTTTCCAGTCTGACACTTTTCCAGTGGGGGCTCATGGAAAAGTCAATGGCACAGCAATATGTTTTCAAGGGGATACAACAGTGCTGCAAGAAGTGCGAGTGATCCTTCCACGTTTGT
>JAULKQ010004779.1:0-15157 GCA_032356285.1 Smithsoniella earleae | reverse complement strand
TGATACTGCTTCGCCTGCCCACCATAATCTTACGACTGCTTTGGTCATTGCCTTGCCAAGGAAATGTACACTGTGGCTCTTAGTTTTCAGACGTACTGGCGTCCAGAGCTTGCACTACGCGGCGCGGGGTGCAACTACATTTCGCAGTGCCAATGCAAGTAGTCGCTGAAACATCCTAGCTGACGTTCGACGGAAAACATGATGACTAGCAGAACTTCTTGTCACGTACACGGACATACAACGTAATGTGCAGCTTCTCCTATTTCAACTCTGCGCTTTTTCGATGGTCGACTTTCTATGTGTTCGCACAGTAAGCGTAGGAACTGAATTCCGCAGTTACAAGCGAGTACTTGATACTGGAATTTAAAGGTTTCTGAGTAGGACAAGGTCATATTTCTTGTACTGCGCACGTGCCTGTTTGGATCATAAGTCACCAACGAGATCAACCTTGCAAGTTCGTCCAATCCGCTTGATTACATGACACTGTACCTTTTCTCTTGTACCGCTGCCGTTTTGCAATGTTTGGTTTCGATGAGGCAAGAACTTCTGCTACCTGATGTTTATCAAGCTCGTCACATTGTACTCGTAGACCGCATTGTACTCCACTGAGCAGCTGCAGAATTGAAGGCATTGAATAGTCCAACTAAACGCAGACACACTTTCTTGCAGATTTGCCTGGTGAAGGGGGCATGGGAATGCACCCATCGTCTAACCTGGGATCGGCAGTTTGTAACCAGGGCATATACCCTTCGAATCAAGCGTTCCATAGCTCGCCTCATCTTTCACCTCGGGCAGATTTCAATGGAAACGGAGTTCAATCTACAGCTCATTCTGCTGGTAACTCGGGTGCCATTTCCAATCACTCCGCTGGAGCATACAACTCTGGAGCGTCTGGTGGGCAACCGTCTGCTGTCTCTTACAACTTCTTCGAGAATCCTGGCGCGCATTCGTACCCTGCCGAAGTGCCGCAAACTTCGAATCCACATCTGGCACGCAGTATCCTTGACGATATGTGGCCAGCCAGCAACAGCAAGCTGGTAACTTCGAAACCCAGGCCGCTCTCCGGAGAGTCAGGTAATATGCAGTCAGTTTTCAATGTGAGCAACATTCAAGGGTCCCATATCAACCACCTGAACGGGGCAATCTCAAATCCTCAGCGCGCCCTCAACACTTTCCCTCCATTCGGACACAACTCAGCTGAACGCGCATCAGGATTTTCTTTATCATCCACAGACGTTACATATCCGCTTTCAGCTCCCCATTCGGAAACACAGGGCAATATGACACACCGTTCGGATGGGATACAGTCTATCGTATCTCTCAATTCTCTCGGTATCAAGCAAGAGCAGCCCGCTTCTTGGGATGGGATCACCGGGCATATGAACTCGTTGTCTCCCGGAGAAGGCTCCGGGAGTCACGGGAACCCCTTCAACGGTGGATATCTCACACCCCGTTCAGTTCCTGCAACACGAGCTAGCTCGGCTCCTTTAGCTCATCAAGGCAGTCCACGCGAGCGCAACGCCAGCGGTGCTAACCCGCTTCGACCTAAACGTCGCAGGAGAAACGAACAGCAGCAGGTTAATAACAAGCTGGCACAACAACGGTATCGCGAGAAGCAGAAACAGAAGACTAGGGAGCTCGAAGGTCAAGTTGAAGAGCTTACTGCACAAGTCAAAGCGCTGGAGACTTCCAATGGGCGCTCCAGGGACTTGATGCAAGAGAACGAGGCGTTGAGAACGGAGCAGCAGCAGCTGCGGGCTCTTGTCTCGAAGCTTCAGGTGTGCCGAGCCTGCCACACCTGTCTCAGGCCGTCGCCTGAATGCTCCACGAGCATGAATTCGATGAAATGTATTTTACAGGGATGCGTGAAGAAGTTCACGAGCGGGGGAGACATGCTGGACATGGGCTTTGACAAACTGGTGTCGTCACCCAACTCTGCTGTCAAAGATTTGGAAGCGGCTCGTGCGTTGGGCGGTACACACTCTCCACGTAGTGGATACGAAGATGTTGATATGGACGACAGAAACGGTAGTGCAGTTGCTGGTGATGCTGCCAGCTCGGGAGGGAATGGCTCGTCCACAGTTTTGAATCGTCTAGCATCCTTCATGGACCGCATTAGGCAGATCATGGACCAACAAGGATTGCCACACGACTACGTAATGTGCGATTTTTTTTCGCTAGTTAAGAAAAATCATATCATAGAATTAGTATTTCGTACCTCAAGGTCAGTTTGGTTTGGCGAGGAATGTGCGGGCTGAGTTCGATCGACATTTGCAGACCCGACGAGTCGAGATATAGTGACATGGCTCTCAAACGGGAAATGGCCTCCCTAATTCAAAGCAACAGCTCAATTTGCTCCAAGTTGCTAGTCAGTAAAGGCTCCGAGATGTCGTCTATCATACAGACGGACGTCTCCGCTGCGTGTGACTTGTGGGGAAGGTGCCTCGTTGGAATGAATCTCGGTGATCAGCAGGTGAGCAAGTACACTGTTTCTCTGCTGACATGGTAATCGTATATATCCGCTCAATGTCCTTGTGTGAGGATGGCTAGATCTTCTGCTTCGATTGTACAGGTCTTGCAGATTTTAGAGAGCCGCACCAAAGTCCTGCAGCGCCTCGCAAGCCTCAGCGAAGTTAGAAATCATTTAGCTTTGAGAACTGTTGGAATCTTGCTGCCCAATTCTCGTCAACGTAGCAGCAGCCATCCGAGCCACGAAGCCCGCCTGCAGTCCCTCGAGGTACTCCTTCTTACTTCGCATAGTCTTGCCGTAACTGATTGTAAGGTGGGGGGGTCAAATTGACGCTCACCTTGCGTCGTGTGTCGTCAGCGTGTTGGTTGTAGATTGCTTCATCTGGAGATATTTTTCAGCCAACTTGAATTTCCTTTCTCAGATTTTGCTTTAGACCATTATATCTTTAAATATCGCAATTGCTGTTGCTAGTATACCGCGATCAGTGAAGAGGCAAGTGCAAGGACGATTTGTCCATTTTGGGCGCCTGTCCTATAGTATTTACTAAGATCCGGTGTGCTTTGTAGAAAAACGGTGCCGCTGATGTTATGTGTAAGGAACAGGAGCTCCAAGATGCGCTTGATGAAGTGTCCGGTAATCTGCGTGCTGGAAGATGTGTGATTGCAGAATTCAATCAATTTTTTATCACTAAGGTGTGCGCCTTGACTGTTGCGCTGTAGATGTCTGGCTGTGAGATTGTTTCGAATTCTTGGATCTGCTTGATTGATCGGTGTTCAGGTTCTAAAAGTCCAGCAAGCTGCAGTGCTACTTTCCATTGCGCACCCCTACCACCCGGACTGCCTCGCTTTGGCGAATCTCCTTGCACAGACACGTCGTAACGTCATATCTGGTGGCGGTCAGTGACTCGTTTAGAGGCACTGAAGTAATTTGACGCATGTCGTTTGTGCTTGGCCCTCCTGAGCTTCGCATTTTGTACGCAACATGATGCGTCACATCCAGTTCGTGTGTTGAGGTACAGGTTTCCACTGTTTTGTTGCTTGATTGTATTTACTGAGATGGGTAGCAGCATCGAGTGGGGTTGTGATAGTATCAAATACGGGTGGCAGCCAGAGCTCGCCCTTGCGTCAAGACAGTTGACTTTCTGGCCGGTTGCTGTCACACGTGAGATTGCTGAGTTATCCGGCGCTAGGTTTCGTATAACGAGTGCAGTGTGTGCGTTGACGTGCTACTGTTGCGAGGATGAACTAGACCCTGAACTGATCCTTTTGGCGGAGAAGGTGAAGCTTGGATGTTAGGATACCGTGGCGGAATAGCCTAGGCCCGAAAATAAAATACATTTTACTTTTTGTGGAGTTGGTGTGGTGTTATGCAGTGAGCTGAGTATTGGCCTGAGACAAGTTTCGGTGAAATGGTGACAGGGTAAGCATGCTTCCTAGGGAGTTGGAAGTCAAAGTTAGACCCAATGTTTGAAGATGATGTGAATGTTGTAATATCATGACGGGATAAATATGGACACTTTTTGTGCTGTTGAAATGACAATGATTTAAATAGAAACTTGTTAGAGACAGAATGAAATTACTTCAAATGCAAACTGGTTTATTAAAATCTGTAAATGGAAGCAGGTGCAATCTTCGCAACGTTGGACGCTGAATTCAATCTTTGATGAGTACAGTACGACTCTACGCAGTAGTAGAGTGTCCGGGTGTGACTCGTGCTTTCTTCCATGGTGCTCCGTACCATATTCACAGTAACTGTTGACGATAACAAGGCAGTACATACAACGCATAAAGAGATAAGACGACGAATTTACGTTCTCCATGGAGCCTCATTGTCATAAGTACAAGCTTAATCACATGCACGCCTGATTTCGTTTTAATTGTGACGGGAGCACCGGGGAAACCTTCAGTCGTAGCTCATCACAGCTTGCGTACACTGACTTCCTACACTCTGGGCACTGGGAAACGTACGTGTATCGCTTTATCTGTTTGTGCGTCGTCCTCCACTGCTCTCCTCTCCTTGAACGCGACCTTTATCCCACCGAATGCTGTACTTCCGAATGTCGCTGAAGATATTATATAAACAGGCGTGGCACAGAAAATTCCCGCAGGTCCTTGAGCTCGTAAGCTAAGCGATATGTACAAGGGATACACCGGATAGTCTACGGAAGCAGTTCCTGATAAGGTTCACACAAAGATCCACGTGTACTTCAAGTTCAAGGAATCCGGCAGTCTTATATGTTACCATTGTACCCTGTCCAGCTGTCGATCAAACGAGCTCCTTGTCTTTGTGACACCTTGCGGCAACATTTGCCGTGAGAGTAAGTCATCGTCCTCAGTGGTGGCTATTACTCTCTGTGAGAAATAACAATGGCATATGTAGAAACGTTTGACACATCAAAACTATTGCAGTACAGATACTGTCGCGACGTCATGACTGTCAGCAGCAGCTGTTTGCATTCATCCAGCTGGAGGTATGACCCAAACATATTCAGAAGCACGTTGCAACACGTTGTTTTTGGGCGCATTTGGGGCATATACCAAAGAATTTCCTTGCTACTGCGAAGCAGGTGATTCCGGAGCGATCTTGCGGTTTCCGTTAAACCATTAAGAAAAAACTCAGCCATTAAGAAACGTTGTTAGGAAAATATCCAGATTTTTTTTTCTAGCCGATCCACGTGGGTACGTTGCTCGACTCCCTAGCAGATTTTCTAGAGATGATGATTACAGCGACAGACTTATAATAATGACAATAATAATAACAGCAAGACTACTGCATCTAGGAATGGCTAAACTTATTGTTAAGGAAGATGCCACGGCGCGCATTACCAACTCCTAGAAATTCGTTCTATCGTCCTAGTCATAAAACAAATATCCACTCATCCACTGCACCGCAGTTGAGCCACATGCGGTGTTACACAGGTGGCAACGCTTCGACTAGGACACGAACACTTTTGCAGATTGCACAATTACAGTGAAACCCATCGGTAGACTCACTATATCGTGTATTTTCTGTATGTTGGGGCATATGTGGATGAGAATATGGCCCAGTTGTACTGAAGGCTGAGTTACAGCTTAGCCAGTGTAGTTTCAAAGTGGTCCAGAGAACATTGATTAGATTTTACAGGTTGCACGGGGATTGCATTCACAGATTCAACAACAAGAATGCGCCCGCAAGTTAACGCGTGATGAATGGAAAATTATGAACTTTACATAGTGAAGATGGCTGCAGCGCGCTGTACATTCATCAGTTCAGCCTTAATTGAAATGAAGGTTACTATGGATGCAGTTTTGGCTCAAGAACTAAGCGACGACGATTCAGGACGCAAAACTCCGACTCCACGTCAACTAGCTAATCAGAAACTGCATAACTGTACGCCATAATTGAGAGGTCTTCAACGTATCTGGAAGAAAGAGAGAATGCCCTCGACATTATTCTCCCTGCAAAGAAACTGTTACATACTCTCCAGAGCAGTTCTTGTGGCATAGAAGCATGAGGCATGCGACACATTGCGTGTCTCATATCCCCGGTTACTAACGTCAAACAGTACAGTAGGCGCCTGGGTTGCACGCCGCCGCGAGACAATTCTAACGTTTAGGTAAGTTTGAGCAGGTACTGGTTGAGCACCTACTCGTTCCTAGTATTTCACATTCACTAACTACCTTATTTCATCTACTCTCCATACAACAATTCTGCATTCCTTGTCGAAGTCAATATTATCCATATATTTGGGTACCGAGGAATGTCCCAACTTATCGCTCGTGAAGCTCATTCAAAGCGTGCGTGGTAATCACGGGACTGACATCATCTTCTCAACTATTCGCATTGAGAGGTAGTTTTCCCCTTAGGGACGAAAAGCAGTAATCATGATACTTCTTAAGGTCACCTGTATGGTCAGTGAAAAATGATGAAAAGCGAGAGCGAAGGTGTTTACCTGAAACATTGCTATTGCTTCTTTGACAAGCAGAGTTCAACTTTCTGAATCGACAGATAGAGTTTATCTACGTGTAACGGGACATGGGTTACAACTGACGAACAAACCTTCAACAAAATTCCACACGTTTGTTGGACCCATAAGGCCTATTATATCGCTCGTCGCCCAGAAATCGGACCTACAGGATCATAACCAAAATAATGCTGAAATCTTCGCTCTTGTCAAGCGATAGGTAGACTCATTCACTCAAGTTACCGCAATGTCCGCTTGTATCTTCTGTGACTACGGCATGCATAAAGATGTATCTGCTCTTCACAAAAAATACATGTACTTTCTCCATGCAACAAAAGACATTTCTTTTCGACGGCGAGTGACACGAAGGGGTAGAATCGAGACGCTAGGACAGGTATTCGGATTCAGATGTGAAAAGGGACCATCAAGATTTCATCCTCCGTCATTCAGAGTGGAAATCAAACGCAAACTCTGTTCTTGCAATATCCCGCGAACACTTTCATGCGATACGCTGCTCGTCGTCTCTGACAGTATTCGACTGCAAGCATCTTGTTTTCCTCATTCACAGCAGTTAAATCCCTCCCAATCGAGTCTCATATGTTGAAAGCAGATTATTTTCGCTGTTGTATGGTCCATGATAAAAGATAGCGCACGTGCACAGCATGCCACGTTCTAAGATCAGGATGCTTCGCGATAACGTAAATTTTTTGGAAAATTTTTTGACTCGTTATAAAGAGGCCTGGGTGTACATGGCAAGAGTGTCTGGCAAGCATCGGATTGTATGGGCGTCGTGAGCAACTAACTGCCCTCAGGCGCGGGCGCTCTTGGGGATTTGTCACAGCCTATGCGTTTAATGATATTGCTACAAACACGCTATCAAGGACCATAGACGCATTGCTCATGTTTCCTCACGATATCGGTGTCAAATCATGCAAGCTTTGACTCAACTTTCAAGAGTTTTTGCCCCCGTTTTATGGTATAAACCCGGTGCAAAGTGTTCGTTCATCCTAAGCATGATCCATTGCGAAGGCAGAAAGGTCGGTCTGCTGTCATATCACTTGTAATCTTCTCTTGTTGCGTGTGAAGAGGCTTCGGACGCCGTCACCACCGTTAGGGGGCTTCCACATGTGAGGAACGCGTGACAAATGCGCACGCTTGCGATTGCGCTGTAGCGATTTATGAGCTAGTCGACACTGCGTCCACATGTGTTGGAGAAAGCCGCGTAACTATTTTCGGGGGGAAATTGAGAGCGTTTGATCTTGAATACAGTCAAAACCTCATGATCATGATGTTTCCGTCGCTGATCGTTGAGAAGCGTGTCAACATTCACTTGTGGCAAACTTCGCAGTAGAGGTTTTCCGCCCAAATCGCACTTCTTGCTAGTTAGTCTCTTCAAGCCTGAAGTGATGTCTGAATGAATAGATACTTCTTTTGTTCGGGATTATGCTCCAGTTGTATCACAGATTTTCACAAATAACTGCCCGTGCTAGAATGTAGTGACATGGCACAAGCAAACAAACAAACAAAACTGATACAGTTCAATGCCATGACAATCTGAATGAACTCGTCATCTGAAGAGCTGTCACTAGAGTCAACGTTAACCTGACACCGAACATAGCTTCGGCGCACCCGCTTGCAAGCTCCCACGTGCGACCCATTAATATTACGAATTCAACTAACTGTGACGGCTCTTATGCACTGTACACAGACTGTAGATTGATTCCGCGCATCTGTTTGCATTGCTGGTACACCAGCACATTGCAAAAGAGACACCGAACGGCCATTGGACAGCGTGATCAAGCACACGGTCGATACGCGCGACACTTACGCAGCGTGGTTGAACTTACAATATACCGCAAAAATGGCACACGAGCGCTCGCGAGATCGATGCGATTTATCATGCGTTTCTCACATGTGGACTCCCCTTAATGGCTGCGAGCAGCACAAACTACGCCTGGTGAAGTAAGCCAAATCATCGTTAATCGCGATTGCCGATATGGTTACGACGAATGCATGTTCACTGACAGCCAGAGTGCTCCTCGGCAAGCCCGAAGATCTATTAAACGGACAGATGATAAAACATACAAGATTCATGGAGATATGTTTTGATCCGTTGCATCTCTCCAGCATAATGGCCAGGAAAACTACAGACTTTCTCATAGATTTGTCTGCCTCGTACGCTTGAATGTCCAACAATGCAGCACATTTCTCATTTGTTAGGCTTTCTCCCGAATTGAAAAGACTGTAGCCTTGAATTCTATCCAAATTACACATCTTATCAAAAGTTTGCATTTGAAGTACTACATTTGATAGCACTTTGTTCTACTCGGGAAAAGCTTGAGCGAATCAGACATATGCGGGACGTGCGTCGGAAATTCGAGAGCAAGCGGCGGACAAATCTAAGAAAAGCTGTAAATAGTTTCGCACTAGAGAACAATCATGACTGCACACTGCCGAACACACTCAGGACGAGACTACCGTGAATCTGGATGTCGTACGTACAACAAGCTGCAAGATAATTGCAAAGTATCTCTCTCATGTATGCAACTGGAGAAAGCGTGTGTAGAAAGCAATACCTTCAAGTAAATAGTACTTGGAGCACTTCTGCTGCATCACGAGTTTCCCTCGGGGATGGATGAACGAGCGCTTGCGAATGAACTCCTTATGGTTTCGTACAGTACCTCTGTTGGTTGCTTTCAAAGCTTTGTCGAACCATCTACTGTCGATGCTCTGCCATGCAATGTCTTGCACGGAGTACGTGTCGTTGAATCCCATCCACGGAACAAGAAACTGACGCGCGTCCCCGCTGATCTTCAAAGATGTAAAGTAGTATGTCTCTTTTGTTGAGACGGCACCCGTGAGCTGAAATGGCTGTGCAGGAGAAATCAGGCAGGGATGCGCATCCAGCATTTCCCAGAGCCATGTTGTGCCCGACTTTTGCTCCCCTGAAGCAAGACTAATCACACTTGACAGGAGCACGCACGCTGTACCTATTATAATTTTATTAGCTGTAATAGAGGTGACATGTGTAGGAGGGACACCGTGACATCCTAAAAAGATGTTGGTGACGTACCAATGATGAATGCTGCATCAACGCCCACATCAAAACCTTCTGGCCACGATGGGTAAAGGAACTTGTCATAATCGCACTCCTCTTGCAGCGAGACTGGAGTTTGATGAGTTTTATATCCGGGTGGAGTTCTAGTATCACCGTCTTCTCGAGAAGTGCTGGCAAGCACCGACGCTCCATTGGGCTGCACTGGACTCAAGAAGCATTTTTGAGCCCATAGAGAGGCGGTAAAGAGAAGAATGAATGCGGTTAACACATGCAATGCTTTGGCTTCGTTCGTGTTTTTATGGACGGCTCCTTTCCGAGAAATCATACTTATCTTTGTCCAGACTACAGTTTCAAAAACGCAATCGTTGTTTATGGAATTCTATACTAATGCTGACAACGTAAACGTATACATTTGTGAACACGTTCATGTGGCTGTGTATATGCACGAACTTCCTCACCATGCCCATTCAACCGTCATCATTCAAGAGCCCTAGGAAACAAAGAAAATACTTCAGACAAGGAAAGTGCATCTCATGACTCAGGTCACCTGAGTCAAGAATTGATATGTTTTACAGGTGATGTAAACTGCTTAGTTGCGGGAAGAAACATCATGCTTGCGCCTGCCTTTCACTGTGTGCGATACGAACACCGCGCTGTATTCTGTTGGATTACGGGAATAAGTTCAAACTGCATCACATCAGGGAACTATAGCGCCACATAAGGCAGCTTCATTGTTAGTAGTCACAATCTTAGATACGTCGCTGTGCGACTTAAGTGGACATTTATTTTGATTTGGTTTATGTTGAACATGGAGAAATGCTCCTACGCGATGGTATAAATGCAGCCGTCCACTCTGTGTCAGCGTAGTGAACGCACGCTGCCACGGAGTATACATGCATGATTTGTCTCTGCATGTTCGGATATGGAAGTGTCTACAAATTGGTTCTAGGATATCTCTGATTTGCTTGACACGGGAATCTCTACAGGTTATGGGTCTTAGAAGCTTCCACTGCGCAAGAGCCTTGATATTTTGAGAAAGCACCGTTGTAACACGCGTTGCTAATTTGAGTTCGAAGTCGCATGAGATAAGCCACGTGATATCGTTAACGACGCTCAGGTTCACTCGAAAGAGTTGATAGCGTTACGACATTCAAACGAAAGTTGAATGGGTCAAGTAGAGCTGCGAAAGTAGCACGATTCGAAAGACCATCACGCAAGCAAATCATCTGCGTTATCGGATAAGTTGTGAATATCGCATACGTTGCGGCGCGTCATGTCGAGCGAATTGCAAATGAGAATTCCCCTGCTAAAAAGAGATGTGAAATGGCCTGAATGGTCAGCCAAAATGAAAGCCATGTTACTGCTGAAAGATGGCCTGGATCGTTGGCTCGAGTCGAAGCCGAATGAGTCGGAACCGAATGAAGTACAGTCGGATGCAAAATGCAAAGCAATACTCATAGTGCACCTGCATGATAGTATGTTGCGTCTAGTGTCTTCTGCGTCAACCTCGAAAGACGCATGGTCAACGCTTCAAAAAGAGTTTACTGGAGATGTGACACTGACGGAGTCTACGTTATTGAGCCAAGCCACGACACTTACTATGCGCGACCCGCACGGTCTGAGTGGATATATAAACGAAGCTCAAGACCTCATGAGTCGAGCTCAGAGTGATGAGCAGAGTGCAGCGGCTCAAGTGCTCTGCACTCGATTAGTAACGGCATTGACGGAGTCATTGAAGACGATGTTAGGCTCAGGTCTTATGGATACTATCAAGCAATTTCGTAAAAAGTGCTCCGGTCGAGATATGACACTTCGAGAAAGTGAAAGTTTGTTTCAGGAGCTAGTGTTGGATCTTCGCTCTAATGCCAGTATTCTAGGGTATGGTCAAGGTGACCCGCAGTCAAAGGGTCAGATATACCTTGGAAAAGGTTCCAATGTGAATGATGAGCGCAGTATGCGGCAAGATAGACGTACATGCTTTGTGTGTGGCGAGAGGGGTCACATCGCCAGAAACTGTCCTCAGCGAAAATCGCATACGGGGTATGGCACAAGCAATGAGCAACAGCGACCACAGCCAAACGTAGTCATGAATGGTCAGCAGTCAGCTAGAATGTATGGTGTGCATGGAAACGGCATCATTACAACAGTGTCGGAGAGCCATAATCAAAGTGTTTTGCTTTTTGATAGTGGAGCTACCCACCATTGTGTGCATGAACGCTCGATGTTGTTTGACATAAGTGAAAGTACAGTCAACAACGTAGTTGTAGGTGGGGGTGAGCAACATAAAGTACGTGGAGAGGGCAAGATACGGTTACGTAATGCCAAGCGTCAAGACGTTATTCTGTCGGGAGTTTTATTCGTACCAACACTAAAAGTGCACGTTTGTTCTCAAGCCGCCTTATCAAGGCAGGGGCTGGGAACTTGGGAGGTTGATGGGGTATTTTCGGTATGGGATCTACAGAGTGACGTGTGTGTCCTGCGTGGTAGAAATGAGAACGGGTTATTTGTTGTCGACGCAGAAATCGGATTATGCGAGCCTCAGACTGCATTTATGCATGCGACAATTTCATCGAGGTTACTTCACCTACGGCTCGGCCACCCAGGTACAGCAGCGATGAAGAGGCTGCTGTCTGGGAATGCTGCAATGGGAATCAGTAGTGTAAAAGATGATGGCATCAACTCCTGCACCGCCTGCGAGCAAGCAAAGCAGCAAAGGGCATCATTTCCTGTGTCCGATTCAACCACGGAGGCCCCATTGGAGCTCGTACACTCTGACGTAATTGGGAAAATCAGCGAAGTTAGTATCGGAGGAAGTCACTATGCTCTAACCATCATGGATGACTTCTCTCGTTACGCCGAAGTCTACCCTATCCGCGCCAAAAGTGAAGTTGCTGAAATTGTGAAAGAAGTGCTGCATCGCTGGCAGCGACAGCTGGATCGAAAGGTCCAAAAGTTTCGAAGCGACAAAGGAACTGAATATCTGAAGTTGCGGGATTACTTTTCTAAAGAAGGAATAGTGCACCAGCAAAGCTCCCCTTACACGCCTGAGCAGAACGGGAGAGCCGAGCGGCTGAATCGAACATTAATCGAACGTTCTCGTGCAATGCTCTTGCACTTTGGGCTGTGCAAAGATTTATGGGGTGAGGCAATCCGGACAGCAGCTTACACTCGAAATCTGATCCCAGCTACTGGTGTTGATTTGTGTCCGTATGAACTCTTCTACGGAGTGAAACCATCTTTGAAGCACCTCCGAGTGTTCGGTTGCAACGCTTCGATCCATGTGCCAAATCACAAGAGAAGCAAGTTCGATGCCGTAAATAATGTTGGCATATTCGTTGGTTATCCAGACGCAATTAAGGGCTGGCGCGTATTGACGCGGAATGATGCGGGAAAACTCGTTTTACATGAGTCATGTCACGTCATCTTTGATGAGCAGAGGTCGGGGTGGGATTCAGGATCCAAGGATGATCCAGAGGATTTTGAGTTCCTCAGCCACATTTTACGAGCGATGGAATCTTCGCAAGAGCACGAAGAAATGAATCATGATCAAGTGGGTGAGCCACAGTGTGATGACGCAGCATGTGACGCGCCTATTAGTGCCGAAGAGTCGGAGCCATGGTCCCTGGAGCGAACTCGGGAAGAAGCTGCTATTGAGGACATGGAGTACGTTCTGACATACGGTCGTGATGACAGCTCGGAACAAAATACCGAGGTAGCTGAGAGTTATCCGCCAGGGGGTGACTCAAATGTTCGACAAGAAATCTCAGAAGTGCCCGCATTGAGACGTAGTCAGAGGACCAGCCGGCCTCCACTACGGCTCATTGACGAACAGCTTATGATAGTCGAAGACAATCAGGATACGGATAAAGGTTATCTAAACCATGCCGCGGGATCCTTCGATGAACCTTCCACGGTCCAAGTTGCATTGTCTCGTCCAGACGCGTCTCGCTGGCGGGAGGCAATCAATGAGGAAATGAGATCGTTACTTGAAAAGGGTGTTTACGAGGAAATTCCTCAAGATGAGGCTCCCAAGAACAGGCGAATTCTTCCGACGAAAATGGTCCTGAAAATCAAGCGTGACCACCTCGGAAATGTCGAAAAATACAAAGCTCGTTTGGTCGCGAAGGGGTTTTTACAGAAAGAAGGGCAGGACTTTGACGACGTGTTCTCTCCGACAGCACAAGCAGCAACCATGCGTGTACTCGTCAGCATGGCCGCTCAAAATAGGTTGGCAATAGAACAGATAGACGTTGCTACTGCTTTCTTAAACGGGCAACTGGAAGAGGAGATTTTCGTCAAGCCCCCTGAAGCCATTTCTGACGGAAAGATCTGGAGGCTAAAGAAGGCGTTATACGGCCTCAAACAAGCCGCACGTGCTTGGAATGAGTGCTTACGTAATCAGATGGCTGCACTGGGTTTTGTTGAGAGCGCGGCAGATCCGTGTCTCTACATGCGAGGCGCGGAGGAAAACAGTGTGTACCTGCTCTTTCACGTTGATGACGCTCTACTGGTCGGGAAAGACGATGCTATTGAAGAAATAAAGAAAGAGTTGAGACAGATTACATCTTTCAAGGTTTCATTACTGGGGGTAGCGAAGTATTTTCTCGGGATTGAGATCGAGCAGGGTGAGCACGGTATCATTCTGCATCAAGCCAAATACACACAGGAGGTACTGAAGTCATTCAATATGACGGAATGTTCACCTAGAAGTGTCCCCATGGCGCAGGGAACCCTAGTCCGAGAAGAGGGTACCCCAATGGATTCGAAAAATCGCTATCGGGAGCTTGTAGGGTCTTTACTCTACCTAGCAACCAATACCCGCCCCGATATCTCATTTGCGGTGGGTTCGCTCAGCAGGTTTATGCATTGTCCGACTCAGGAAAACATGCAAGCGGGCAAACAAATATTACGGTACTTGAAAGGTACCCAAAATCACGGAATATGTTACCCAAAAACCAGCTTGTCCTGGCATCTCACGGATCCCGCGGTGTACTGTGACGCGGATTTCGCTGGAGACACGACCGGCAGGAAGAGCACAACTGGAGTTGTCATCAAGATTGGCGAGAGATCGCCAATAATTTGGTTCTCAAAGCTTCAACCGTTGGTAACTACTTCGACTACGGAAGCTGAGTATGTAGCGGCTTGCTTTGGTGTACGTGAAGGTCTGTGGCTAAGGAAATTGCTTGCTGAAATCACTAGTATAACTTGCGTTTTGCATTTGTTTTGTGATAATCAGGCCGCGATACATCTTGCCAAGAATAGGACTTCAGGGGTCACGGGTAGGACAAAGCACATCGACGTGCAATATCATTTTGTACGTGAGCGCTACCTTCAGGGAGATCTAGCAATTAGGTACGTACATTCGACAGACCAGCTAGCTGACATGTTTACCAAATTGTTGCCAGGGAAGGTTCTGATGCGGTTGTTGAATAAGGTTGGTGTATGGAATAAGGACCAGGCTGCGGAGGAGTTTCGCTTAGGTATCAAAGAGGAGCCGATAGTTGATGAATACACTCGATAAAAAAAAAGAAAAAAAAAATGATGATGAAGCTGAGGGGGTGTGTTGGATTACGGGAATAAGTTCAAACTGCATCACATCAGGGAACTACAGCGCCACATAAGGCAGCTTCATTGTTAGTAGTCACAATCTTAGATACGTCGCTGTGCGACTTAAGTGGACATTTAT
>JAULKQ010004778.1:0-54419 GCA_032356285.1 Smithsoniella earleae | reverse complement strand
CTGTCCTTGAGCGAGCCCGGCGCGTGCCGAGGCTCGTTTTTCATGCGCTCTTCCAGCTCCGCCATGAATGCATCTGATTCGGCGCCATGCAGCTCCAGCGTGAATCCCGCATCACGAATCAGCGCGATGGTCTGCGCGGCGCTCGAGCCCTCCGTCAGCAGATAGCCGTCGATGAAGAGTGAGTTGGCCGGTTCGAGCGCCAGCCCCTGCAGATGCCGCAGATGGATCTCTCGCCCAGCCGCCACGCGCACCTCCGCCGTGGGATTGAGCAGACGCATCAGGCAGAGCACGCGCAGACAGAACTCGGGCGTCAGCGCCTGTCCATCAACATTCGGATCCAGCACGTCGTTGCCCGCGATGGGCACGAGGAAGTTGACCGGAATCGACTCGGCGCGCACGTTGCGAAGTGAGCGGCCCACATCGATCAGATCATCGACGCCTTCGCCCATGCCCACGATGAGTCCCGTGCAGAGTTGAAGCCCTGCTGAACGAGCCGCCTGCAATGTCTCCATGCGATCCTGATACGTGTGCGTCGTGCAGATCGAAGGGTAATGACGCTCCGACGTATTGAGATTGTGATTCAGGCGATCGAGCCCCGCTTCCCGCAGGCGCTGCGCCTTGGCCTCATCCAGCAGACCGCTCGAAAGGCATGTCTGCAGACCGAATCGCTCCTTCACCTCGGTGATGCACGAGGCCATGTATTCGATGTCATCGTCTGACGGCCCGCGCCCTGAAAGAACCATGCAGTAGCGAAAGGCGCCGCTGTCCCGCGCCTGCTCAGCTTCTGCAAGAATCTGGTCGCGCGGCTTGAGCTTGTACGCCTGCACGGGAGCGCTCGATGTCTTCGCCTGGCCGCAGTACCCGCAGTCCTCAGGACACGCGCCGTTCTGCACGTTGTTGAGGATGTGCACCTGCACGCTCTGACCGCAATGACGCCGCCGCACGAGCCCGCATGCATAGACGAGCGGCAGGAGCGGCGTGTGCGCCGCGTCCAGCACGCTGGCGGCGTCTGCGTCGGAGATTGATTCACCAGCCAGGCCGCGCTCGACAAACGCGCTGAGACGGGCGTCCAGACCAGTGACGGCATCAGACATGGGGCTGAAATCTCCTCGGGACAGGGGATGAACTTGCGCCGATCGACGCGAGGATAGCGTGAATATCGGCCCTCAGGCCCATTCTGGGACTCTTTGCTTGCGATGGCGGCAAAGGCGTGCAAATCTAGTGTCGGAAAGGCCTTACCGCTCAGCCCATCGGCCGTGTGGAGGCCCTTGTGGCGTTTGACGTGAAGAGAAGATGCGTCCAGTTCGGTCGATCGATCGCGCCTGTTGCAGGCGCCATTGTCGCGTTGGCCGGAACGGCATGGGCAGCGCCGGACGCACAGCCCATCATCCTGCATGAAGGCGTGATCGGGAAGGCGGATGTCACGAGCGCCCGCCACGTTGATCCGAACGACTCAAAGTCGCCATACGCCGGCGTCGCCAGCCTGTTCATTGACGGAAAAAGCCTGGCGACGGGCGCCGCGATTTCACGCTGGCACATTCTGACGGCCGCGCACTGCTTTGATCTCGATAACGATGGTCGACTTGAAGTCGGCAAGGATGTCGTGATCTTCTTCAATGACTCAGGCGATCACAGTCATGTGGTGTTCCCCGAGGACATCCGCTCGATTCAAGCACATCCGGATTTCACGGGATTCCTGAATCCGACAGTGCATGACGATCTGGCGGTCATCACGCTCTGGGATCCCCTGCCCGCCGGCATTCCCACGTACGAAATCCATCGCGACGAACCAAATATCGGTGATGTCGTTGAACTCGTCGGATATGGCGAGACTGGAGATGGCGTCGAGGGATACATCCCCGGCTCCGGATTCATCACGACAAAACGAGTCGGCGCCAATGTGATCGACGAGTTGTACGCCGACGATGAAGCAGCTGGCGTCGCCGAGCTGTGGAAGTTCGATTTCGATGGGCCGATCGGCAATGGACCTCTTGGCGGGCCGAGCCTCGGCCCGGATTCTGAGGCGACGCTTGGTGAAGGCGATTCCGGCGGCCCGGGCTTCCTTGTGAAGGATGGTCAGCGGCTGCTCTTCAGCGTGAACAACTTCATCGCAGGCCCAGGCTCCAACGGGCGCTACGGCAGCAGCGGTGGCGGCGTCGTCCTCTCGGCGTACACGCCCTGGCTCGACAGCTTCATCTTCAGCGTGACGGATTTCGATCTGAATCGCGATGGCGATCTCAGCGGGCTCGATCTGATGCAGTTGATCGACGCCTGGGGCACATCAGCCCCGAGAGCGGATTTCAACGCCGATGGCGTGATCGATTCGATCGATCTGGCCCGCATGATCCGGGCGATGGAGCAGCGGGATCAGCGATAAGACTGCGTCCTGCTTTCTCACAACAAACGACGCGCATTGAAAAGGCCCGAAGCATGCGCTTCGTCGGTTGACGATGGCGCATGCTCCGGGCCTCAGATCTTTCAGAAGACGCTTCGGTCAGCGGCGACGCCTTCGGCTTGCGGCGCCGGCTGCGATCAGCAGAAGCACGCCGCTGCCCGGAGCAGGCACTTCGCGCACCCTGATGTCCGGATCGCGACCGCCGGGAAGCCAGTCGATCGGCGGCACTTCACCACCGGTGCCCTTGGGCCCCCACTGATCGCTGTGTCCAACGACGGGCGGCAGCGGATCAGGATTCTTCCGGCCGTCCGGCCCCTGATCGGAGTGGCGAGCTTCCGCATCGCCATTGCCGGGTCCCAGGAGCCATGAAGGCACCTGGGCCAGACCGGCGCCGGGAGCGGTGCGAATGTTCTGATTCGCCAGATGAACCCAGTCGGCGTCGTTCGACGGCTCGACGACTGGTGTCATCGCGAGAACGACACCGCCACCGGTGTTTCCGCCCGACTCACCATCTGAGGCGAAGTCGATGTCTCCCGCGCTGCCTGCCGCGAATGCCGGCAGGGCGAGCATGCCTGTACAGGCCGCCACGATCGGGAGCAGTTTTCGTTCTTTCGAGTTGATCATGTTGAATGCTCCCATCAGTTGGCGACGACCTTGGCGGTCTCAAGAATGCGCCATCCTGTGGCTCGGAACGTTGGAAATCTGCCCATCGTTCCCACGATGAGCCTGCGGTCCTCGTCGTCGACCGTGTAGTCGATCTCGAAGCCCGTGGCGTCGGAAATAGCGCGATGCAGGGAATACTGCATCGTGAAGACGCGCTCCCGCATGGCCCAGTTGTCGAGCTTCTCAGCGATGTCGAGGGCCTTATTCGTAAAGACCGCAAGCACACGCTGAAGATCTCGTCCACCCAGGTCGCGAAGCGCGATGTTGGAACCGAAGATGCAGCACCAGCCGTAGCTTTCGAGCCAGTCGCCGACCGGTGAATGATCCGTGTCGATCACGCTGGAGAGTTGCTCCATGAGCGTGTCGATCGCGTTGGTCGCTGAACGCTGGCCCAGAGCCACCTCGACTTCGAGCAGGCCGCCGGAACACGTGTTGGCGATACCGGCGAGTGAGTCGTCATCCAGCGCTTCGGCGAGCTCGAGATAGAGATCGCGGGAGCGGCGAAGATCCCGCTCGGCCTTTTTGGCGTGCATCGCCAGGCTTTCCGGCTCGGTCTCCATCATGCGGCGATGCGTCTGCCCGCGCACATAGTGAGCGAAGGCGACACGCTTGCCCGAGGCGACTTCCTGAGGCGGGTTCTCTTCATGCCATTCGATGAGCATGTTGGCGATGCCCAGCGCGGGCACGAGATCCCACAACGCGTAGTACGCGTTGGCCAGGTTGCCCTGAAGCTGTACGCGACGAGTCGCAGGGATGGGTCCTTCCTGAAGGCCGCGTTTGGCGGCGTCCAGCGCATTTTGATGCCGACCCAGGCCATCCCAGCCGCCATATTCGCGATTGCACGCCAGAGCGCGCTCGGCGCTTGTCGTCGCGACTTCATACTGGCGTCTGGCGATCGTGACCATATCTGAGTAACGCCCTGCCCTGTGCGCCTCAAGCGCGAGGGCGTCGAGCGATTCGAAACTTTCCTGTGCGTCGTCCAGATCGTCATCGCCGACGCCTCTGGATCCCCACACGGCGTCCACGACTTCGCCGACCGGCCATTCCAACACGGTGGCAAGCGAAACCAGGAAGTCGAGCTTCGGGTTTCCGCTGTCCGTATACAACTTGGTCGCGTCCCGCCTGAGAGCACGACCCAACTCCGCTCGGCTCCACTTCTTTGACACTCTTGCCAAATCAAGAAGCCGGTGGAGCCGGTCCCTTCTTTCCAGGGTTTCCACCATTGCAAACTCCTACCAATACTTGGTCCCACTGATGAGGGCCTCTCCGCCATGGGTCCATGCCCTCAAGCGACCCGAGAATAACCCATTTTCACAGACCCTCTCGAAACACTGCTTTTTGGCAGGGGGCTGCAAAACCGCATCCCAGGAGCGAAAGGGCCCGATACGGAATTTTAGTCGTATTTCGGACTACCTCAATGGTCCGCACGTAGATTGGCCCCGGTTCCACACCAGGGAGTGTCCGCGGCCGGGTTGAGCACCGCCAGGACGACGAGATCGCCCACGACCGATTCTCGCGTCACGCTCACCCAATCAGCCGCGGGCAACCATCCGCGGCTTCCATGTGAAGCCCACATCTCCTCCAGTGGGGGGCCGCCCAAGGGCGGTCCCCCGCTTCTTTTTTTGCCCACGTCCAAATGTGTTTTTTCGCCTCCCCTGCGATCGCGAGGCGCCGACTCCGCCCACGCTCTGCAGCGATAGCATGAGCAGGCGACGGAGGCGCGTTGGGCGCCCATTCATGGAGGAGCGAAGCGCATGGGCAAGCCGAAGGCCGGCGGCGGACTGGCGGCAATCCTTTACAGCCTGCAGCGGGCGCGCGACGCCGGCGGCTACATGCGCATGTGGCGCGCCCTGCGATCCAAGAACGCATGCAAGACGTGTGCGCTTGGCATGGGCGGGCAGCGCGGCGGCATGGTCAATGAGTTGGGCCGTTTTCCCGAGGTGTGCAAGAAGTCCATCCAGGCGATGGCCGCGGACATGCAGGGGCGCATCCGCGAAGATTTCTTTCAGACATTCGATTTCGATCGGCTCGAGCGATTCACGCCTCGGGAGCTCGAATATTCCGGGCGGCTTGTCGATCCCTTATACGCGGGCCCCGATGACACGACGTATCGCGCGATCACGTGGGATGACGCGCTTGCGCGCATTGGCGCGAAGATGAAGGAGACGATTCCGGACGAGTCTTTCTTCTACTTCAGCGGACGTTCATCCAACGAAGCGGGATTCATTCTGCAGGTCTTCGCCCGGCTGTACGGCACCAACAACGTCAACAACTGTTCCTACTACTGCCACCAGGCGTCCGGGGTCGGACTCTCCTCCGTCACAGGCTCGGGAACTGCGACGATCGAACTCGAGGATCTGGATCAGGCAGATCTGGTCGTGCTGATCGGGGGCAATCCCGCATCCAATCATCCGCGCTTCATGCGAACGCTGATGGATCTGAAACGCCGCGGCGGGCGGGCGGTGATCATCAATCCGCTTCGCGAAGAGGGTCTTGTGCGTTTCCGAGTGCCCAGTGATGTACGGAGCTTGCTCTTCGGGACGGATATTGCGGATCAGTATGTGCAGCCGCACATCGGCGGCGACATCGCGCTGCTCAAGGGCGTCGCGAAGTCACTCTTGAATCGCGGCGGTGTCGATGAACAGTTCGTTCGCAACTATTGCGAAGGCTGGGACGAGATGCGCCGAGATCTGGAGGATGCTTCCTGGTCGAGTCTGCTCGAAGCGTCCGGTGTCGAACGTGCGCAGATCGAATCGTTTGTCGACGAACTGCTCGCATCGAAGAAGACCATCTTCTGCTGGACGATGGGCATGACGCATCATGAGCATGGCGTCGAAAACGTTCAGATGATCGCCAACCTTGCAATGATGCGCGGCATGCTGGGCCGACCCGGTTGCGGGCTGCTGCCGTTGCGCGGGCACAGCAATGTGCAGGGCATCGGATCAATCGGCGCGACGCCGCAGCTCAAGGATGCGATCTTCCAGAATCTGGAGCGCGAGTATGGCGTCACGCTGCCAACATCAGAAGGGCTCGACACGCTCTCATGTATGGATCGGGCGGCAGAGGGTCGCGTGCGATTCGCATTCCATCTTGGCGGCAATCTGTATGGCTCCAATCCCGATGCGAAGTATGCCCAGGAAGCCCTTCGCAAGATCGACATGACCGTGTTTCTCAGCACCACGTTGAACACGGGTCACATGCGAGGACGGGGCAAGGAGTCGATCATTCTTCCGGTGCTCGCCCGAGATGAAGAGTCGCAGGCGACGACACAGGAATCCATGTTCAATTACGTGCGTCTGAGCGACGGCGGCGACGCTCGCCACAAAGGGCCTCGAAGCGAAGTCGAAGTGATCGCCGGCATCGCCGAGCGCGTGCTGGGTGACGACTCCCCCATCGACTGGAGTCTGATGCGCGCCCATCGCGAGATTCGGCAGGCGATCGCCAAGGTCGTGCCGGGCTACGAGCGCATCGGCGCCATTGACGGGACGCGCGAAGAGTTTCAGATCGATGGCCGCACATTTCACGAGCCGCGCTTCAGCACGCCCAGTGGAAAAGCGAATTTTCACGTGATCCAGCCGCCGGACCTGCCATCGGAGGACACATCGCTTCGCCTGATGACGATTCGCTCCGAGGGCCAGTTCAATACGGTCGTGTATGAGGAGGAGGATCGCTATCGCGGGCAAGAGCGGCGAGATGTAATCCTCATGAATAGCGCCGATATGCAGCGGCTGGGCCTGGCGCCCGAGCAGCGCGTGACGGTCTCAAGCGAAACGGGCGAGATGCGCGGCGTGCTGGTGCGCGCCTTTGATGTGCGAGCGGGCAACGCTGCCATGTATTACCCGGAGGCGAACGTGCTGGTTCCTCGCGCTGCAGACGCCAAGTCGCGCACGCCGGCTTTCAAGAACATACGCATCAGTGTGCGCGCCGAGCATGCCCTGCCCGTGATGGCGGAGGCTTCCTCATGAAAGCGCAGCTTTCCAATCAGCACATTCGGCTGCGCCTTGATCCGGGTGATCTATCGCAGCTTCAATCCGAATCTGCCGTGGAAATCAGCGTCGCAGCGCCAGGGCGTGATGGCGATCTGCAGGAATTGGCGATCCGATTGACTGTCGATACTGAGGCGAATGATGCCTGGATTCAGATCCGTGATCGGCTGATCGGGATTCATCTGCGCGAGCAGGATGTTTCGTATCTGGCTGACCCGGCGCACGAGGGCGTGCGTTTCACGCAGGAGGTCAACGACGATTCGGATCTGGCATGTGTCGTCGAAAAGGACATGCACTCATTCGCACGCATCGGTGTGACGATTCCACGAAGCAGAGCGCGCGCCCGTGGATGACCTTGCCAGCATCCAGCCGATCGTGCTCGTTGGTGGCCGCAGCCGTCGATTCGGCCGCGACAAGTTGCTTGAAACCGTCAGCGACGATTCATCCGCAAGTGTTCTGGTCGATCGACCGATCGGGGCGCTTCGGGGCGTGTTCGGATCACGCGTTGCGCTGGTTGGAGAGTGTGACGATCGCGTTCAATCGTGCGGCGATTTGCATCTGACTGACGAGGATGTTCATCGCGGTCCGGCGGCCGGCATCGAAAGCGCGTTGAGGCACTTTCAAGGTGCTGTCTTCGTTCTTGCTGGCGATCTGATCGGCGTCACTTCCGAATGCGTTACGAAGGCGCTGCGATCGGCGGCAGAGCAATCTGATCCCTGGTGTGTGGTGGCGCGTTGCGACGGATTGCATCCCTGCTTCGGGCTTTATCGTGAGCCGACGCTGGACATCTTCACGTCAGCTCGGGGGACGGATGGCCGCCTCCCCCCTCTTCGTGAGCTTGCGATGGAGCATGGAGGCGGCTTCTTCGATTGCCCCGCCAGGTGTGTGCAGAATGTCAATACGCCCGCCGATCTGGCCCGCCATCTGCCTTCCGCTTGACTGTGGCCGGGCCGGACGTAGCCTCCTGCCATGAGAATCGACCTGACAGATCGACATGCCGTCGTGTGCGGCGCCACACGCGGCATTGGACGCGCCGCGGCGAATGAACTCGCATCGCTCGGCGCCACCGTGACGCTCCTTTCCCGATCGGCCGACGCCCTGGCGGCGACCGCCACCAAACTTCCGACACCCAAGGGCCAGACGCACGGCTTCGAGACTGCAGACTTCAGCTCAGCCGACGAAGTCGCCAAGGCGGCGCATGCGATCATCGAGAAGCGTCATGCAGTGCACATTCTCGTCAACAACACGGGCGGGCCTCCCGGCGGCGCTGCGATCGAAGCATCCATCGACGAATACCGACGAGCATTCGAAGCGCATCTGATCGCCAATCAGATCCTGACCTCCGCCGTCGTTCCCGGCATGAAGGATGCGAAGTACGGCAGGATCATCAATGTCATTTCGACATCCGTAAAGCAGCCCATCCCCGGGCTGGGCGTGTCGAACACCATCCGCGGCGCCGTCGCAAGCTGGGCCAAGACGATCTCGATGGAGCTCGGCCCCTTCGGCATTACGGTGAACAATGTGCTGCCGGGCTTCACCGAGACTGATCGCCTTGCCTCGCTGATCACAGCCAAGGCCGGCAAGCAGGGTGTCAGTGAAGATGAGGTGCGAAACGCGATGATCGGCAGCGTCCCGGCGCGAAGGTTCGGCCTGCCCGAGGAGACAGCCGAGGCCATTGCCTTCCTTGCATCTCCGGCCGCGGCGTACATCAGTGGCGTGAGCATTCCCGTCGATGGCGGACGTCTGGGCGCACTCTGAGATAGACTCGGCGCCAGCGCATGATTGAACTTCGCAACTACATCAACGGCGCGCTCGTCGAGCCGCAGAGCGGGCGCCATCTGCACGACATCGAACCGGCGACGGGCAAGACGTACGCCCTGACGCCCGATTCCGATGAGCGCGATATCTGCGACGCCGTTCGGGCTGCACAAGGCGCCTTCAACGAGTGGCGTCACACGCCCGCGGCCGAGCGCTCGCGCGTGCTGCTGCGTATCGCCGATCTCATCGAACGGGATCAGGATGCGCTGGCCGAGGCTGAGAGCCGCGACAATGGCAAACCTGTCACGCTTGCGCGAGCGGTCGACATTCCTCGAGCCGCGGCGAACTTTCGATTCTTCGCGACAGCCATCCTTCACGACAACTCCGAAGCGCACATCACGGATGATCAGGCGATTAACTACACACTGCGCCAGCCGCGCGGCGTGGCGGGGCTCATCTCCCCCTGGAATCTGCCGCTCTATCTGCTGACGTGGAAGATCGCCCCGGCGATCGCGACTGGGAACACGGCGGTCGCCAAGCCCTCCGAGATCACGCCGATGACAGCGCATCTGCTGAGTGAACTCTGCATCGAAGCGGAACTGCCGCCCGGTGTGCTGAACATCGTGCATGGCACCGGGCCGAGCGCGGGTTCTTCGCTTGTCGCTCATCCCGATGTTCCGGCGATTTCCTTTACGGGCGGCACGACGACAGGCGCGGCGATCGCGCGCGTCGGGGCGCCGATGTTCAAGAAGCTTTCACTGGAACTGGGCGGAAAGAATCCGACGATCATCTTCGACGATGTGGATCTCGATGAGATTCTGCCGCAGATCGTGCGATCATCATTCGCCAACCAGGGCCAGATCTGTCTGTGCGGCTCCCGGCTTCTTATCCAGCGCGGCGTCTACGATCGATTCGTCGATCGTTTCGTTGAAGCGACGCAAGCGCTGAAGGTCGGCGATCCCACGGATTCAAGCGTTGATCAGGGCGCCCTCGTCTCGCGCGCCCAACTGGACAAGGTTCGCAGCTACATCGAACTGGCGCGCGATGAAGGCGGAACAATTCGCTGCGGCGGCGATCGGCCGGACAATCTGCCGGATCGATGCAAGGATGGATATTTCCTTGAGCCGACAGTGATCACGGATCTGGCGCCAACCTGCCGCGTGCAGCAGGAGGAGATCTTCGGCCCGGTCGTCACGCTGACGCCCTTTGAGACAGAGGCTGATGCGATCGAGATGGCCAATGGCACGCAGTACGGTCTGGCGGCCTCGATCTGGACGAATGATCTGAATCGCGCGCATCGCGTCGGCGCGCTCGTGCATTCCGGCGTGATCTGGATCAACTGCTGGTTGCTGCGCGATCTTCGCACACCATTTGGCGGCATGAAGCAGAGCGGCGTCGGGCGCGAAGGTGGTGATGAAGCGCTGCGATTCTTCACTGAACCAAAGAACATCTGTATCCGCACACCCGGCCTGCATTCGGAGGAGCGATGATGAGCACTGATCCCGCCAGCGGCATCATGGCAAGCGATGCGCCCGAGCCCGTGGGCGCCTATCCACACGCGCGCCGCGTCGGCAACCTGCTGTTTCTGTCAGGGGTTGGACCGCGCAAGCGCGGATCGACGGAGATCCCCGGCGTCACGCTGGATGAACAGGGAAGCATCGTCTCGTATGACATCGAAGCGCAGTGCCGCTCGGTCTTTGAGAATGTTCGACGCATTGTGGAAGCGTCCGGCTCATCCTGGGACAACATCGTCGACGTGCTCGTCTTTCTGACGAACATGAAGGATGACTTCGCGACGTTCAACAAGCTGTACGCGGAGCATTTCGCCGACAATCAGCCGACGCGCACGACGATCGAGATCAATGCGCTGCCGACACCGATCGCGGTGGAGCTGAAAGTGATTGCGACGATCGATTAGTTCGGCGTCGGGATCAACCCGATGTCGAACTGGCTGCCGAGATCCAGATCGCCGAGATCCAGATCAAGTTCATCAAGGACATCGCCGGGATCCTCGCCCGCGCGCCACAGGCTGATGAGGATCGCGAGATCACCCGCGTTCACAATGCCGTCATTGTTGAGATCGGCGACTGCGTTGTCCGTGCCCCAGAGTCCGAGCAGGATGCTTAGATCGAGCGCGGTGACTACGCCATCGGCGTTGAGATCGCCGGGCGCGATCATCTCGTCGACCTGCTGATAGAGATATCTCACTCCGCCGACCTCATCCGTCGTCAGGTTTCGCTTCAATCCCGTGTAGTTGGAATGCATGACATCCATGGGCGACCAGGGATCACCGGCCTGGAATGTCATGGGATCAAGATTGACGGCGCCATTGGCGATCGCTTCATTGGGATGATCGAGCCCAAGACAGTGCCCAAGCTCATGCACGAGCACAGTCTGCACGTCAAAGCCGGGGCCGCCATCGACACTCCATGTGAAGGAGTCATTCAGATATATCTCAGCTGAAAGAACCTCGGCGCCGGATCGATTGACCACGGCGAATGCGAGCGTCGACGCACCCATCTCGAATCGAAGACTTCCGGATATAAGTTCGAAACCGGGCGGCCTGCTGAAGATGTCAACGTTTGCGCCCCATCCGGCCAGAGCGCCCGGCCACTGCTGATTCGCCGGCAAGCGAGCCTGATCCTCCAGCCATTCGTCGAATGCAGGCCCCTCCCAGGCAAAAGGAGGCGCCACGCCATCATTGGGAACAACGCCCCAGGGCGACTGCACGAACGTGATGTGGCCATGCACGCCTTCCGACCAGGATTCCAGCGCAGCGCGTGCGGCCTGTTGAGCTTCCAGACTTGAGATGTTCGTTTGCGCTGAGAGAAACGAAGGATCAATCGCGTAACTCAACTCGAAGGGCACACCGGGGGCCGTTTCACGCCAAGTGTGAAAGCTGCCGATCGCGATATCTTCGGCGCTGCGAAAACCCAGAAGCGTAAACGCCATGGATGCGCGCACTGACAGCGCTACGACAACGAGGGCGATCACACAGCGCCATACAGAATTCACTCAGCGAGCCTCCCAGGTCTCTGCCTCTCGCGATGTCGCACGTTATCACACGTGCGCGCATTCCTCGAAGGAAATATGACCCGAAGGATCGTGGCGACGATGCGCCGATGGAACAAGCAAAAAGTCGCCACCGGAACAGGCGGATTCTCGGACTTCCCGCGCTCGCGCCATTCAACGCACATTGTCAAACTGGGTAGTTTTCGATGAAACGGTGCGCGTTGGCGCTTACGGGCAAGGACCCCAGTAGCTGAGCAGCGCTGCAACATCGACCGCCCTGAAGGGCTCGTTCCAGTACGACAGAAGCGTTGCGATATCCAGCGCATCAACCTGACCGTCGCCGGAAAGGTCCCACGGGCAACTGAGGCTCTCGATGGACTCAACCTCACCGGAGATCGCAAGCGCATATCCCTGCGTGCCGGCGTTGACCGCCGCTGCAGTGACGCGAACTTCCCACTCCCCGATTTCAGGCTCGTCGATATGGATCTGCTCAACCGTGTTGATCGGGTCAGGCGAACCGCCTGTCGTCGAAACGCCGGCGGCGAAGACATTGCCCTTGTACACCGTGCCGCTTGGCGAGATCAGCGCCAGATCAAGGTCATTCACTCGGATAGCGGCAGGGCTGGCGTTGAGCGATGCGGGCTCATCCGTGAATGTCATCGTCACACGCAGAATCTCATCATCGCCCGTCACATTGATGTAGTGCGAGCCGCTCTCGTCGGTTGAAAGACCCAGGACGGGATTGCCGTCGCCATCGTTATGTCTGCGATCGTGAACGATGAGCTTGCGCTGATCGCCGGAGAAATACAGAGCGTTGTCCATGAGGACGCGGCCCCAGCCCTCTCGATCGCTCGGATATTCCGGGACACCCGTCAGATCCACGCCTGCATTGAGAATCATCGCCTTGAGCATCGCTCCGGTCGGCGTGAACTCATCTCCCGGCGTCGCGGCGCCATTGGGGTAGTAGCCTTCCATGAAGTACTGCCGCGTAAGCATGCAGAGGCCGGCGACGGCCGGGCATGCCATGGAGGTTCCACCCTGGGCCAGCACCCCGCAGGTGGTGCCGGCGAATGAGGAGATCAGACTTCTACCGGGCGCATAAATGTCAGGCTTGAGTCTGCCATCGGCAGTCGGGCCTTCACCGCCAAAACCATGAAGTGACTGGTTGGGCGCGTCATACGTCGCGCCGACGGAAATGATGCTCTTTGCGTTCTCCGGTGTGTAGAGCTCGCTCGTATTCGAGACGGCAAACAGCACAACATCGTCTTCATAGAAACGCATGAACGAGTCCGCATCGCGCGTCCAGAAGTTGTAATCCGTGCGGAAATCAGCGCCCCAACTGTTCGTGTGAACGCGAGCGCCCTGACTGTGATGCAGGTTGAGAATCGAGGCGAAGGCGTTCTCGTTCATACTGGGCGTTTCGCTGTACACGAGTTTGCCTTCGTATGCGACGCCGCGTGTGTCTGAATCATCGCCTGCATCGCCGACAACGATGCCCGCCACATGTGTGCCATGAATCACGGCGCCGGCGAGGCTGTTGTATGCAAGGATTTTCCGGTGCGTGGGGCCGGGCGCTCGAAGGCCATCGATGAAAGAGCAGTGCAGGCGATCAACGCGGCTGTCCGTGACGCCGACGATCTGACCCTCGCCATCAAGACCATTGTCATAGAGAGGCGTCACACCATCGACGTTGCTCTGGATGATCCAGCGAGCCGTGGAGTTGCGAGGCGTCGCCTCGGGCAGCTCGCCGACGAACTGAATCTCTTCCATCGAACACAACGCGTGCGCCTGATCTGTGGTCATCACGGCCGTGATGATCGGCGCGCCGGAGCCCGAATCCTTGCGGATGAACTCGGCGTCCTGCATGCCTTCGATCGATTCGATGACAGGCTTCGGATCGGCGTCGGCGAAAAGAGCGATCGCCGCCACGATGCGGCCGGACTCGGCGACCGCCTGTCGCTCGGGCGACTCGTACGATCGCGTGCCCATCTCCGGATCAATCTTCCAGTGCGCATCCAGAGCGCCGTTCCAGCGAACGAACTCCAGCGCATCAACCTTCTGCGGGTCGGCGGCGGAGAGATCGACGAGGAATGCGTCGTCGGCGACGTATTCGAATGTCACGACGCCTGCATCCTCAAGGCGCGACTTTCGAATCGAAGTCAGCGGGCCGTTGAGTTGGATCACGTGACGGGAGGAAGCCTTGCCGGCCGCCATGGAGAGCGGATCGCACGCGCCGGATGTGTCGACCGTGCAGGAACGAAGCCGGATGCTCGTTCGCACTTTTTCGGCCGGTTCGACGGAGCGATCGACGCGCGCCACGCCGGCGCCATCCTTTTGCAGAGCGGTCTTCGGCGCAGCGAGGGCCGATGGTGCGCTGAGTGCGGCGGCGAGTCCGACCGCCAGAAGCAGCCTGCTCGTCGAGTGCAGCGCAGCCCTGCACGCCGGGCGAGTTGCCTTGAATCTCATGTCTTCACATGCTCCCGATCTGCCGCCTGACTCACCTCTGCGGCGCGTCGAGTGGTCTGGTGTTCCGGCCCTGGTGTCGCCCCCGCGACATCAGCAATAGGTATCACTCAACCCCTCCTGGGGCAAGGAAAAACGCGATTCCAGCGTCCTGTAAGGCCTTGCGGCGGCGTCGATACCTGCACAACCAGCCCATCGTGCCCGGCAGGTTGACGATCCGCGACGCGCCGCCTGAGCCCGGTAATACAGCGTGCCAACAGGACTCCTCAGTCAATATTACGCGTGCGATAAGGGATCGGTTCTGCCCGATATAGTTCGCCCTCATGGCTGAATCCACTTTGAGAACCGAAATCGACGAATACGTCCTGGGCACGGACGAGGGCGAACTGGCCCGGCTTGGATTTCAACATCGAATCTGGGCCGCCGAGCTTGAAGCGCTGTGGCGACAGGCGGGGTTCCGGGCGGGCGAGACGATTCTCGATGTCGGCTGCGGGCCCGGATTCGCCTCGCTGGATCTTGCGAGGCAACTGACCAGCAATGGCCGCGTGATCGCCGTCGATCAATCGGAGCGATTCATCACGCGCATCGGTGAAGAAGCGGCGCGCCGGAATCTGACCAACATCGAGGCGCATGAGATGGATGTGCAGGAACTCGACCTTGCCGAGGCGAGCATTGATGGCGCATTCGCCCGATGGGTTCTCTGCTTCGTGCCCAATCCCGACGCCGTCATCGAGCGCGTCGCGAAGGCGCTGAAACCCGGCGGGGCGTTCGGCGTGATGGACTATTTCAATTATCTCGGCATCACCGTCGGGCCGAAGGCTGATGTCTTCACGCGCGTCACGCAGGCGACTGATGCAAGCTGGCGTCAGGGCGGGGGCGATCCCGACATCGGCTCTCGCCTTCCCGGACTCTTTGAGAAGCACGGCCTGAAGGTGCAGTCCATTCAACCGATCGTGCGCGTCGCGCGACCGGGCGATCCGCTCTGGCTCTGGCCGGAGACGTTCTTCGCCCTGTTCATTCCGCGTCTGATCTCGATGGGATTGCTGAATGAGGACGATCACGCCGCATTCAACAGGCATTGGGAAGAGCGCTCGAAGGATCCGACGTCGACGTTCTACACGCCGCCCATCATCAACATCGTCGGCCGCAAAATCTGATCGGCGCAATGAAAAACGCCCACTCCAGCGAGCAGGCGTTCGTGTGTTGATTCAAGAAGACGGCTCGAGCCGTTTACTGGCCCTGCGCCTCTTTCTGCAGGCGCGTGTAGCCGTGCTTCCGCTTGAGCGGCTTGACGACGAGCCCGGAGCGGATGGCCTGCGTCGAGACGCGGATCTTCATCGGGCGTCCATCGACGAGCGCATTGACGCGCTGCAGATTCGGCTTGAAGGTGCGGCGGGTGATGCCGGTCGGCTTCAGACCGAAACCGCCCTTGCTGATCTTCTGACCGCGGTAGGTTCGCTTGTTGCCGACGGCAGTTCGCTTGCCGGTGAAGAAGCACTCGCGTGGCATGACGCACGCTCCTGAAAACGAGTAGATCGAATCAAAATCGAGCCGCAGAGTGTAGCAGCCCCCCTCCGCCTGACAAGTCGGGCAATTCAGCCCTCCGCCGGGAGGATCATGCCGCGGCATTCTCCAAACCCGATTCTGGTGGCGCCCTCCCGCTCACAGAAACCGCGAATAATCACCTCATCGCCATCGGCCAGCAGCTTTCGCTGCTCCCCGCCGGGCAGATCGATGGGCTCCTGACCCCGCCAGGTCAGCTCCAGCAGGCAGCCCCGCTCCTCCTTCGTCTTGCCGGAGACAGTCCCGCTGCCCAGAAAATCACCGGGCTGAAGATTGCAGCCGGTGGATGTGTGATGGGCGATCATCTGGCCGAACGTCCAGAACATGTGCCGGAAGCTGCCGCGGCTGATGCGATGGGGCTCAATCCCCTGCTCTCGCATGGCCTGGGACTGCAGGTAGACCTCCAGCGTGATATCCAGCGACAGATCCTCCCCGCCGGCGAGGTAGTCGAGCGTCTCAGGGTCGTCCTCGGCGCGAGGCGGCCCGGCAAGCCGGAAGGGTCCCAGCGCATCGAGCGAGACGATCCACGGACTGATCGTCGAGCAGAAGTTTTTCGCGTTGAACGGGCCGAGCGGCTGGTACTCCCACTTCTGCACATCGCGCGCCGACCAGTCATTGAGCAGCGAGATGCCGAACAGATGCTTGTGCGCCTCACCGATCGGGATCGGTGAACCGAGCCGATTGCCCGGTCCGATGAAGCAGCCCATCTCAAGTTCGTAATCAAGCAGGCGGCTGGGCGCGTAGATCGGCGGCTCGTCATCCTTGGGGCGAATCTGACCGAACGGGCGCTTCACCGGCGTGCCGCTGATCACGATCGAACTGGAACGGCCGTGATATCCGACCGGCAGATGCTTGTAGTTGGGCAGCAGCGGATTATCCGGTCTGAACATGGATCCAATGTTCGTCGCATGCTCGACCGAGGCGTAAAAGTCGGTGTAGTCACCGACGTGCGCGGGCATCGCATATTCGACATCCGAAAGATTGATCAAAGCGCGCTCGCACAGATCCTTGTCATCGCGAAGCGTCGGCGTGTCATGCCGCAGCAGGTTGCTTGCGCGCTGACGCACGGCGGACCAGGCCTCCAGACCCATCGCCATGAACTCATTGAGCGTCGGGCCGGAGAAGACATCCGCGCTTTCGACCGGCGTGCCCGCAAAGAGACCGGCGCTCCAGCATTCGGCAAGATCCAGCGCCTGATCGCCGATCGCGACACCGACACGCGGCGACTCGTCGGCGCCGCGCCGCGAGATCATCGCCAGCGGCAGGTTCTGAATTGGAAACTCACAGGCAGGATCATTGGCCGACTCGATCCAGCTCTTGAGTGAAGGGTCGTTGGTGGGAAGTGCGTGCGTGCTCATGTCGACGTTCTCGTCGCCTCGCTTGGAATGTTTATGAACTGGAAGGGAGCAGATCGAGGCTACTTAGATCGTCGCCCGGCTCGTCAAAGGAACAGGAGCCGAATGACGCGGCGAACTTCTGGCGCGTCTTGACGAGTTGATCTATCGAAAGTCTTCGATCGTGCCATGTGACGCCCGAATCATCGAACTGGAATGCCTTCGCATCCGTCTCGCCCAGAATCTCCTGAGCCTCGGCATCCGTCATCATGGCGCCGCGCGCAAAGGCCGCGCAGAGAAACACATTGAGAAATCCGTGCATGACGCCCGATGGGCTGTCCGCCTCATACGTCAGGCGATGACTTGCCCGCATCGGATGATGCAGCCCGGCCGTCGCCTTGAAAGGCACGTTGGCCGCGGCGCAGTGCAGGATGAACCGCGCAAGTGATTCGATCGAGGGGAACGCCTCCGGCGTCACGCCGCCGGTGCGCACCTTGGCGGCCACGCCTTCGGCGGCAAGCGATGCGATCAACCCACGTGGATCCTCTTCGATCGGAATCTCGATGAAGGCGAGCAGATCGTCACCGAGGCGCCGAAGAATCTGATCGACCTTCGCGCTGGAATCGGCGCGCGTCTCCAGCGCATCGATGAGCGCGAAGCCGTTCGCCGGATCCTCATGCTTGTCATTGAACGCCTCAATCGCACGAAGATCGGCGTCCAGGTCATCGCCGGTCAGAGCGCTGATCATCCACGGCGGATCCTCATCCGACGCGGGCAGCAGATCCGCGGCCTCGGATTCGAACTCCTCTAGCCTTCCCACCGGCACGATCAGCCGCCCGAGCATCCACGCTCGATCGCTGTCGATGTAGCTCGCGTAGTTGCGCACCACAGGCGCCATATCGAGCTTTGCGGGCGGAAAGAGCCCGGCGTAGTCAACGATCCCTGTCAGGAGAGCTTCCAGGCTCCCCTTCACATCTGCATCCGGCATCGGCAAACCTCTATGAAACGGGTCCGCGATGGTACGGCCTTCTCGAAGGCATCGCAGCGTCGCCACATCCCCCCTATTCCGATCGCTCCCATTCCCACGCCGGCCCCTCCTTCTCCTCGTGCTCCGTCCAGAGTTCCAGCCAGTAGCTGCGGAAGCGATGCTCGCCGTATTGCTCGTAATGCGCCTGAACCTGCTTCTCGACTTCGGCGGGCGATCCTTCCATCCCCAGGGATTCCCGTCCGTGGCGGATGGCTTCCGTGTCGATGGGAAGCATTGAGTAGCGGCCGAGAAGCTGCATCATGTTCGCCGCGGCGTACTTCCCGCAGCCGGGCAACTTCAGCAGCGCTTTGTAGACATCCTCATCAGGCGTGGCCGGATCTTCGAACCAGTCCACATCGATCTCGCCTCGGTTCATGAGCCGTGCAAGCTCGATGAGGCGAACGTCCCGATACCCGACGCCGCACCTGCTGCGAAGCGTCTGGGCGCGCCGGCGTGCGATCTGGCTCGGTCGCGGAAAGGCCGGGTTGATGACTTCGCACAGACGGCGATTCATGCGCCGCGTTCCCGGCCATGTGACATTGCAGCTTGTGATCGTCTTGACGACATCTTCGAAGAAAGATGGACTGCGGAAGATGCGCCCGCGCCCGCTCTTCTTCCAGCGCGGATCAATCCTGTGAAACTCCGTCAGATCCTCTTCGTAACGCAACATGCGCCGAATCATGCGCCGAGCTTCAGCCTGCTCACTGCGCGACAGCGTTCGATCGACCGTGACAGCTAACGGCGCGCCGGGGCGATTGGACGACTGTGCAATCACAAGCTCTGCAGGACCCTCGCCGGGATCGAGCACGCGCGTCAGCGTTCGACGATTGCGATCCCAGCGATTGGGCGCGAGGGAAAAGTAGCCGCAGGAACACACATCGCGCGTCAGCAGGTAATCCTCGCGCGGCCTGATCGTCAGTCGAGAGCCCACAGCGCAGGCGCCGCTAGACGGCCACGCGGCGAACAGGCGAAAGCATCAGCATTGCGAGATTCAGGCAGAGACGATTTGAAAGCCTTGCGAAGCCTTCGTAGTTGTCCTTGACCTCGGCCATGATCTCCTGCTCTGTCTTGCCCGCCTTGTGCATCGATTCGGGATTGGCATGCACGATGTCCAGCAGCAGATCGCGATCCACTTCCGGATGATGCTGGAATCCATACGTGCGAAGGCCGGCGCGCATGATGACGACGGGACAGCGCTCCGTGGAAGCAAGCACAACGGCGCCCGGCGGAGGCGTCGTCACATGATCACTGTGATGCATGAACTGCTTGCTGCGCCAGGCGATGCCGGCAAGGACGTTGTCCGTCTGTCCGGCGGGCCCGATGTTCATGTCATAGAAGCCGACTTCCGGCTGCTCCATGGCGCCGACTTCGCCACCGAGCGCTGCAGCCAGCATCTGATGGCCGAGGCATATGCCGACCACCGGCAGTTGGCGCGCATGCGCTTCAGCCAGAAACTCGATCTCAGGCGCCATCCATGCAGGCCGCTCACCTGAGGCAAGGCTCATGGCCCCGCCCATCGAGACGACGGCGTCGACATCGTCAAAGTCCGGCGGAATCGGGTCACCCTTGTCGGGTCTGAGAATCCGCATTCGATGTCCGTGATCGCGCAGGGTCACGCCGATGCGGCCCGGACGCCCGATGTCGCTGTGTTGAAAGACGATTGTCGCCATGGCCGGAGGATATCACGGCGCAGGCGAGTCCTCTCGATCGGGTCAAAAGAAGAACCGCCCGCTGTTGTGGGTAAGCGTCACAGCGGGCGGAAATGCGCGACGAGGAAGCTGTTGGTGGTGGTGGGCGCCTCGCCGCGTCGAGGGGTTCAACAGGTTGTGAATCGCCCGCCGAGCCGGTGGGCTCGGCGGACGTCCGAATCATGACCCGCGCACGCCAGTCTGGTCCTGAAGTGTCGCGACGTGGAGGCTGATGAGCGGCGCCGCCATCAGCTCACCGGCGATGCGTCCATGCATGCGCCTGTCGCGCCTCATGCTCCAAACGAGAATCCATTCAGCGTCAGGACGAGTCCGTTCGTCCTCTCGGGTCTACTGCGAAGAAGGCACAATGAATGCGCACCGATCGCGTCCGACGCCCGACCCCGTCCCTGAAGTCCGGCGCACTTCCTTGCGTTTCGATGACGATCGAGCGCGCAGGCGCGTATGTAGATGTGTCTAGGTTCCTTCTAGGAAACCCGAACGGAGCCGTTTCCAGCCACGTCGGGACACCGGACGAATCCGGTCACTCTCACTCTCCGCCGCGGGGTCGCAACGAGTCACTATCCCTCTTTGGATTCCCTCAACGCCCGCTTCCGTTCGGTGCGTGCCATGAGCTCGGGCATCTGCTCGAGCCGCTGGCGCCTGGTCTCTCGCCACGAATCCCGATCACGAATCTCCAGCCAGTCGCCCGCTCCGACGAGGGCGACTTCTGAACCCAATCCAACCAAATCCATGATGTCGTCCGGCACGCGAATCCTGCCGGCGGAGTCCATCTCCAGCCGGGCGCTGAGCCCGAACAACGTCGCATGCAATTCCGCTTCGTCCTGATCCGGCGTCAGACCCAGGGAGTACTCCCGAGCCCGAGCCTTGAAGTCCGCCTCCGTGTACAGGCGAACCATGCCCCCCACCCACGGCACGGCGTACCACGCCGCCCCATCCTCCTCGAGACGCCACTGCGACCTGATCTCCGCTGGTATCGCCAAACGATTCTTGGCGTCGATCCGGTGTTCGTGGCTGCCTGTGAAGAGCACTCATTGTCGCCTCAGCGGGTTATCGGGGGGTCCGCGAAAACTAACCCACTTGGCCCCACTCTGCAACACCTTGCCTCCTGATTTGACACTTTTGATCCCTTTCACCTCCCTCCGGCACATCGCCTGCCCCGCAGGACCTCGCGAACCATGCGGGATGCAGTTCGTTCTCCCCACGATTTCCACACGTGCGTCCACGTGAGTTTTCTTTGCGCGCAAGCACGTTCGATCCACGCGCAGCGTGTGCATTTGTGCGCAGCCGTCGCGGCCTATCATCGAATTATGCCTCAGAACGATCGTTCCACAACGACGCGCGAGCCGACACCGGCCAATCGACTCGGACTCGACTATCGGCGCGAAGCGCAGCGACTCGGCCCGCCTCCGGCGCCGATCATCGATGTGCATACGCACATCAATGGCGCCCGAGCCAGCGCGATCTACAACGAAGCGCGTACATGCTTCGGCGTGTCGCGCACGATCTCGATGACGCAGCTCGACGAAGTCGAAGCCGTGCAGGAGACGCTCGGCGACACGATCGAGTTCATCGCGGTGCCCAGTTATCACAATCCGACCGCGGACAACATTCTCGGCGATGGCTTCCTGCGCACGATCGAATCATTTCACGCGCTGGGCAGCCGCATCGTGAAGTTCTGGGTGGCGCCGCGCTCGTTGGATTTCGCGGAGGATCTCGGCGCGCCCGGCGACCATCGCCTTGATGCGCCGCCGCGGCTGCGCGCCATGGAGCTTGCGCAATCACTGGGCATGATGTTCATGACGCACGTGGCCGATCCGGACACGTGGTTCAACACCAAGTACAGCGACGCTTCGCGCTATGGAACGAAACGAGCGCAGTACGAGCCGCTTGAGCATGTGCTTGAACGATTCGATGCTCCCTGGATCGCTGCGCACATGGGCGGCTGGCCTGAGGATCTTGAGTTCCTTGACGGCCTGCTGACGCGGCATGAGAACCTTCATCTGGACACAAGCGCGACGAAATGGATGGTGCGGGAGCTGAGTCGGCACTCGATCGAAGACTTTCTTCGCTTTTTCACCAAATGGGAAGGTCGTCTGCTCTTCGGAACGGACATCGTCACGCTGGACGCCCATCTGGGCGACGATGCAGGTCCGCGCGGCATGGGCGGCCAGGCGTCCTCCGGCGACGAGGCGTTCGATCTCTATGCCAGCCGCATGTGGGCGCTGCGCACCTTGTTCGAAACCGACTACGACGGGGAATCCCCCATCGCCGATCCTGATCTCGCCATGGTTGAGCCTGAGGCGTTTGACGCGATGTCGGCGCCATCGCTTTCGGGCAAGGGTCTGTCGGCGGCGACTTTGCGGTCTCTTTATCATGACGCTGCGGTGAATCTGATTGACGCGTGGAAGGCCGCACACGCCTGAGGCCTTCGGGCCGCATCGACCGGGGACTGATGCCGACGCACGTCGCCGGCGCTCGACGACTGCATGCACATGTTGCTCCAATTCACCGGCATCGGGCTGGCGCTCGCTTCGCTCACGTGCGCGATCTTCTATCTGAGCGTTCTGATCGCTGTGCGCAGCGCCATGCGCGGCGCGCCGAGTCTTCGCCGTGCCGGCGCCCATCGTGAGTCGAACGAGCCTTCCCTTTGCGTGATCGTTCCGGCGCACAATGAAGAAGATGTGATTGAACGGGTCACGGTCTCGCTGCTTGCCCAGGAGTATCGAAACCTCAACATCGTCTTCGTGCTTGATCGCTGCACCGATGGAACGCTGGACCTGCTGCGACGAGCAACGTCTGATGACGCACGCGTCAGCATCATTGAGAATGACCTGTGTCCTGATGACTGGGCGGGCAAAACGAATGCGATGTGGCAGGGTGTGCAGCGCTCCAGTGCCGCCGGGGATGCGGAGCTTCTGCTTTTTCTCGACGCCGATACGGAGCTTGAGCCTGACTGTCTTCGTCGAGCCGTTTCCATTCTCAAGGAACACGATGCGGATCTGCTCAGCGCCCTGAGCACGCTCGAATCGCACACCTGGTGGGAGCACATCTGCCAGCCGGCGGCGGTCTTCGAGCTGATGAGCCACTTCAGCATCCGCAATGTGAATAAGGGCGATCGAAGTTTCGCCAACGGGCAGTTCATGCTGTGGAAGCGCAGCGCGTATGACCAGATCGGCGGGCACGCAGCCGTGAAGTCGGAACTGCTGGAAGACATCGCCATTGCCCGTGTCGTCCGTCGCGCAGGCCTGCGCACGTGTCTGGCGCTGGCGGATGGACAGCTTCATTGCAGGATGTACGACAGCCTGGAGCAGTTCACCCGTGGCTGGCGGCGCATCTTCACAGAGAGCGCCAAGCTTTCACCGGCAAGGCTCGCTCGCTGGCGCAATCGCGTGGTGGCGATGGAGATTGGTCTTCCCGTCGCCTCGCTTGCGGCCTGCGTCATGGCGGGGCCGACCATCGCGGCCGGCGAGACATGGCTCGGATGGACGCTGCTGGCGACCGGAATGCTTGGCTACGGATTCATGACGATCGCGTTCTTCACGATCCATCGGTTCCAGTCCGCCGCTCCGTGGACGGCGATTTTTCACCCGATCGGGGCGTGCGTCATTGCGCGGATTCTGGGTTCATCCGCTCGGGAACTGCGTAAGGGCACGGAGATCAGCTGGGCCGGCCGGTCGTACGTGCGTCCGGTCCGCTGAACGCCGAGGGTCATTGCACTTGGCCCGTCCGGCGCTGGAAGACGATCCCCCGCTCGGGCGGGAATCTCTTCATCCCATCTTCCCGGAGGGCCCGGGCCGGCCCGGCAACGTACGTTTCGAACGCCTGGCGGGTGGTGAAGAGGTATTGCGTCTCGATGCTGACGGTCGAGTCAGCGGGATCATCGTCGAGCACGACAACCTGGGCTCGCTGGGCGCCACCCTGGACCACATCCCGGACGTGCCCCCCCTTGAGCCAGGCAAGATACTCCGGGGCGATATCGCGCGGCAGGGTGGCGGTGACGGCATAGAAGAGCTGCGGCATGGCCCTAGAGGATACCGACCCCGGCCATCTTGCCGGAACGCCTCAGATTGGTACACTGCCCGGCTCGATCGCGGGCCCGCCGGGGTGGGATGCTCAGCCGGAGCCTGCGATCCTCATCAGGAATCAGCATTTTCAATCGTCCCCTTGGGCCGGCCCCAGACGCGATGGGCTCGGTTCGGAGCGAATACGCAATGGTCAGAATCAGGCTGAAGAGAATGGGACGTCGTCATCGTCCCTTTTATCGAGTCGCAGCAATCGAGAAGCGCAACCAGCGCGATGGCAAGGTCATCGAACGTCTCGGTTGGTACGACCCGTTGGAGAAGGATGAGTCCAAGTCGCTCTTCCTCAAGGAAGATCGCATCAAGCATTGGCTTGGTGAGGGCGCCCAGCCTTCGGACACCATGAAGGACATCCTCGCCAAGCGCGGCCTGATCGACGCCGAGAAGTGGAAGGCCGAGCGCCATTCGCGCGTCGCCCGCAAGATGAAGCTGATGGAAGAGGCCAAGGCCAAGGCGGATGCCGAAGCGAAGGCCGCTGCCGAAGCTGAGGCGAAGGCCAAGGCGGAAGCCGAAGCCAAGGCGAAGGCTGAAGCGGAAGCTTCGGCTGCCGAGTCGACCGAGGGCGCCGAAGGCGGCGAGTGATCGATCGTGAGCGTCAGCTCATGCGGTTAGACGTCCTGACAATATTCCCGGCGCTCTTTGAGCCGGTTCTTGCAGAGAGCATTCCAGGTCGCGCCCGTGCAGCCGGATTGGTTGACTGGCGCATCACAGACATCAGGAGCTATTCGGACAACAAGCACAACAAGGTTGATGACCGCCCCTTCGGCGGAGGCCCGGGCATGGTGATGATGTGCCAGCCGCTCTACGACGCCGTGATGGCCGTCGAGGCGGAGGACCCGACACCTGCGACACGCGTGCTCTTGACGCCGCAGGGTGAGCCGCTCACGCAGCGAATCGTCGAAGAGTTCGCGGCGAAGCCCAGGCTTCTGCTCATCGCCGGCCACTATGAAGGCGTCGATGAGCGAGTGATTGAGGAACTGGCGCCACGCGAGATCAGCGTTGGCGACTTCGTCCTCAGCGGAGGCGAGATTCCGGCACTGGCGTTGATGGACGCCGTGATCAGACTTCTGCCGGGCGCACTGGGGCATGCGGATTCATCAATCGAGGACAGCTTCTCGATACGAGACGAACAAGATCGCCCGATTCTGGATTGCCCGCACTACACGCGGCCGCGAGTCTGGAAAGGGCGAGAGGTTCCGGAGGTGCTGATCTCCGGCGACCATGCGAAGGTGGATGAATGGCGCGACCTTGAGCGCCGCGAACGAACACGAATCCGACGGCCTGACTTACTGAAGCCCTCGACCGACGAGGCGTCACCGGCCGACGACAGATAGACACCCTGACAGGGCAAGAGCAATGGGCAACCAGCAGATCATCGAGAGCATCAACGAGAGTCAGCTCAAGTCGGACCTTCCGCGCATGGATCCCGGCGACACGATCAACGTGCACTGCCGCATCATCGAAGGCGAGAAGGAACGCATCCAGGTCTACCAGGGTGTGCTGATCTCGCGTCGAGGCGGCGGCATCAACGAGATGATCATCGTCCGCCGCATCGTCGACGGCTCCGGCGTCGAGCGCATCTTCCCGCTGCACTCGCCCCGCATCTCCAAGTACGAAGTCGTCCGCCGTGGCGATGCGCGTCGCTCGAAGCTCTTCTTCCTGCGGGAGCGTGTCGGCAAGTCACGTCGCCTTCGCGATCGCCGGCGCGGTCTCAAGCACACCAAGGGCCTTCCCACCGTCCAGCGCTAAGCGGACGCATTCAACGATCAATCACGAACGCGTGGCCCCATCAGGTGTCACGCGTTTTCAATTGCGCATATCCTCAAGACAGGCGTCACCCTCGCCTGCCGACCTGATCAACGGAGGCTCGCCGTGTTTGTTTCCAATGTTCTGCTGTCAACGATCCTGTCATTGCATGCGCCGGCGGCGACACCCGATGACGCCGTCAAGGAGCCCTTTCCGGGCGTCCGCATCAATGAGGAAGAGCGATGGGTCGAGTTCGACGGCATCGTGCCGATCAGCGCCCACGATCCTGAAGCGCCGAATGTCTTTCTTGAGTTGATCGTCTGCACACTGGGAACGAAGGAGCACGAAGCGCTTGTGATGACGGAGACGCGGCCGTCTCACCTGCACGCCGCCCTGCTGCTGCTCGGCGCCGAGCCGGGCCATCCCGGCTCCTGGTCGTGGGATCAGGACATCCTCGTGCCCCACAATCCGGAGGGGCCGCAGTTCAACGTCGAGTTGATCTACGAAAACGAAGAGGGCAAGGAAGTGCGGTCCAACGCATCGACGTGGGTCAAGCACTTTCGAACCGGTGAAAAACTTCCAGAGCGTCCGTGGGTCTTCGCCGGATCCCGCCTCGTCGATCGCGGGCGCGGCGAGCGCTATGACGCCGATGGCGCCGGCGTCGTCGTCGGACTGACAACCTTTGGCAGCGAGGTGCTCGCCTGGCCGGAGACCTTCAGCCCGGATTCCGGCGTCGAAGAACCCGTGTGGATCGCCGATGCGCGTACGACGCCTCCCTATGAAACAGTAGTCCGCGTGCGTGCGACGCTGGTCGAGTGATCGATATTCAGAACGCCAGCTGAGAAGACTTAGCGCGAGCGTCGATCGTTGGGGATGGAATCGGCATCCACTTCCAGCAGCGTGCCAGTTGCTGTGATGCGAGCGGCGCCCAGTTTCACGACCTGCTCGATCTCATCGCCATTGCGCCAGACACCGAATCGGACGAACTCGTTCGGCTGCGCATTTGCGACTGCCGAGCGAAGAATCGCCATCGTGGGCGTCTCTCGACCATTGACGTGCGTAATCACATCGTTGACGCGAAGGCCGCCCATGCGTGCAGGGGAATCCTCGGAGGCGAATTCGTTGATGATCACGCATTCGCCGTAGGGATATCCAAGTTGATCCTCAGCGAGTTCAGCCGGCACGGGCTGCAGGCTGACGCCCAGATAGCCCTTGTAGACAACACCGACATCGATGAGTTGCCTTGCCACGGCTTCGATCGTCTCAAGCGGAATGGCAAAGCCGATGCCGCCGGAGACGCCGCTGAACTGGCGGCCAGGTGAGTCGGCGCTGTCGACATCCGTGATGATCGCGGTGTTCATACCGACAACGCGCCCATTGACGTCAACCAGCGGTCCGCCGGAGTTGCCGGGGTTCACGGCCGCATCCGTCTGAATGAAGTTCGTGTACGCCGCACGATTGGCTGAAGCGCGAGCCTCGCGGCCAAGACCGGAGACGATGCCCTTACTCATGGAGAACTTGAAGCCAAATGGGGATCCGAACGCAAAGACGGTGTCGCCCTGGTGCAGCGGCTGCGCCGTGGCGCGCCGGGCAGGCAAGAGCGTCACCTCGTCTGGGTCAACCTTGATGATCGCGATGTCCGTTGATGTATCGAGACCGACAAACTCTGCCGGCGCCGAGTGGCTGTCGTTGAACTGAACCTCGATCCCGTCAGATTCCTGCAGCACATGCGCGTTGGTGATGATGTGACCCTGATCGTCATACACCCAGCCGGAGCCGCTGGAGATCGTGCGGCCGCGGAATCGACCGGAACGCACTTCGATGAAGACGACCGAAGGCGCCACGGCGTCGGCGACATCGCGCGTCGCCTGATTCAGTCGCTCGAGCAGGTTGTCCCCATCGAGACGTTGCTGCGCAAGGGTGACCTGAGCCTCGATCCTCGCCCCATGAATCTGGCGCACGGCGGACGGACCGACCACCAATGTCAGCGCCACCGCAATGAAGACTGCGACGCTCGGACCAAAAACGACAATCTGACGCATACTGCGGACCTCCCGGAGAGATTCGCTGATCTCTATGCCGAAACGGATCGTCCCAGCTTCTCAACTTCACCCGGACGCATTTCGTAACGATGCTCTGTCGCTTTTCTTTCGGCGACACGCTGCACCCACTTCTTCGCTGCTCCGAGCACCTGTTCTCCTAGATGAGCTACCGGAGGCGCGAACCTTGGTTGCCAGTCCGTCAAGCCAAGCAGGTCCTGAACCACCAGGATCTGGCCATGACAGGCCGGGCCGGCGCCGATTCCGATAAGCGGCACATTCGTCGCTTCCAAGATCAGATCGGTCACTTCCGGAGGCGTCGCCTCGACGAGAAGTAATACGCATCCGGCTTTTTCGAGTTCTCGCGCGTCGTCGATGATCTTCGCCGCGACATCCGCGGTCTTTCCGGACGAGGCGTAGCCACCGCTCAGTCCCGCCTGCTGGGGCTTGGATCCAACGTGGCCACAGATGGGAATGCCGGCCCGCGTCATTCGCTCGACGAGTGATGCGTGCGAGGCGTCGGCCTCCAGCTTGACGACATCCGCCAGGCCTTCGGTCATGAAACGACCGGCATTTCGCAGAGCCTCGTTTTCATCCGTCTGGTAGCTCATGAAGGGCATGTCGGCCATCACGAGCGTATTCGGCGCCCCCCGCTTCACGGCAGCCGTGAGAGCGATCGAGACGTCCAGAGGCATGTGGATGGTGCTGTCGAAACCGAGGATGACTTCGGCGGCCGTGTCCCCGACGAGGAGGACGTGCACGCCGGCCCGCTCAAGCCATCGCGCCGTGGTCGCGTCGTACGCAGTCAGGCAGGCAAAGGGCCGTTCCTCGCGGGCCATGCGCCTCAGCGTCCGCATCGTGACGGGCGCCGAATCGGGTTTGAACTCGATTTCGGACACGCCCCGATTGTACCCCTGTCCGGGGAGCATCGCCCGCTCCGCCGCCTGAAGCCGAATCACGCCCGTGAGCGGACGATGCGCTCGATTCGCGCTGCACATCGAGCCGGGCTGGCCTTCACGTCATGCTCCCAGATTCGCACGACGCGCCAGCCCTGTGATCTCAGCTCCCGCGAAACGCGCTCGTCGCGCTCCATGTTGCGATCGATCTTCTTGTTCCAGTAGGCACGGTTCGATGACGGCCTGCGGCAATGCTTCGGGCACCCATGCCAGAAGCAGCCGTCGACGAAGACCGCCACACCTGTACGCACGAAGATGATGTCCGGCGAGCCTGGCAGTTTCTTTCGAAGGCTGTATCGAAGGCCCCGTCGATGCAGTTCGCTTCGCAGCGCGATCTCGCAGGATGTATCGCTGCCCTTGACGCGGCGCATCGTTTCTGAGCGGGACTGGCGAGAGCGATCATCAGCCATCGGTTTACTTCACGATCACGAACTTGCAGACGCCGCTCTCCCAGATGATGTCGAGCTTGCGAAGTTTGAGACGATGGTCTTCGACTTCAAGGCGATAGATGCCGCGGCCGCGAGGCTGCAGATAGAGACCGGGCGTGAACTCCCCCATGGGCATGCGCTGGAGCAGCTTCAGGATGTTCGCCCGGTTCTCACGAATGCTCTCGATGGACTCGTACGGATCCATGCCAGCGCGCTGATAATCGTTCTTGGCGACATCCGCGACGAGTTGCTCGTAAAAAAGTTCGTAGTCGTCTTCGAGCACCGCCTGGCGCAGGTGAATCACGACATGCCGCGGCGATCGCGAGACGAGGCGGATATTGCCATCCGCATCTTCGACGCGCAGTGAGCCGGGTTTGAAGTCCGGATCATTGGCGTCCACCTGGGCGCCGGCCAGGCCTGAGGGCGTCGGCCTGCGATGCGGCGGCGCATCAGCGCCGGTCTGGGCGCCTGGGAGAGAACGCAGCGGCCCTGACGCGCTGATGATGCGTTCTTCAGGCGCACAGGCGATCAGCATCGTCAACGAATAGCACGTGAGCAGGATGAATAACAGGCCGATCTTCATAGCGCCTGCGGCTCGGCCTCGAGGGGCAGCGTCTGCGGCGCGTCGCCGCCGGCGGCCCAGAGATCGTGCGCCAGAAACTTTGGATCCGGATCGGGAAAATCAGATCGGAAATGGCAGCCGCGGGATTCGGAGCGCCAGACCGCGCTCTGGGCGACGAGCGCCGCGACGAGCAGCATGTTCTGCGTCTCCCAACCTGAGGGCTCATCGAAGATCTTGTCCAATGTGTATCGCGCCCAGAAGTCGATCATTTCGACGACATCGCGCAGCTTTCCACCCGTGCGTTCCACACCGACGTTGCGCCACATGACGGAACGAAGGCTGGATCGCACATCGGAAAGATCCAGTTCGCCGTGATCGGAAATGGGAATCGAGGAAATGATCTGCACGGGCGCCGAAGATGGGGCGATCTCCCAGCCGTTGTCTGCACTGCGCATCTCCTGGCAGATTTCGCCTGATCGTCTGCCAAAGACAAGGCCTTCAAGTAGTGAGTTGCTCGCGAGTCGATTGGCGCCATGCAATCCGGTGCAGGAGATCTCTCCGATCGCATACAGGCCCGGCACATTCGTGCGGCCGAAATCATCCGTGTGCACGCCGCCGACGAGATAGTGCGCCGCAGGCTGCACCGGAATCAGATCCTTCGCAGGATCCAGATCGAATCGCGCCAGCAGTCGATGGATGCCGGGAAAGCGCGCAGCAAAGTGATCGATGTGCCGTGCGTCGAGCAGCACATTCGTATCGCCGGTGCGGGAAAGCTCCGCATGTATCGCGCGACTGACCACATCACGAGGCGCCAACTCGGCCATGTCGTGGGCGCCCTGCATGAATCGGCGGCCCGAACGATCGACCAGATGTGCGCCTTCACCACGCACGGCTTCGCTGATCAGCGCTCGCGTGGCGCCGGCGATGTAGAGCGTCGTCGGATGAAACTGCATGAAGCACATATCCGCGACGCGGGCGCCGGCGCGTACGGCCATGGCGACGCCGTCGCCTGTGGCCACAGGCGGATTCGTCGTCTCGCGCCACAGCATTCCGGCGCCGCCCGTGGCGAGGATGACGGCCTTCGCCCAGATCATCTGCAGTCCGTAGCGAGCATGATGCGTGACGGCGCCCATGACCGGCGCGCCGTGCGCTGAACCGGGCGTCAGCAGATCAAGCGCAAAGCAGTCTTCAAAGATGCGCACGCCGTCGGTGAGACGGGCGCGCTCCCACAGGCAGCGGATGATCTCCTCGCCCGTCGCATCGCCATCGGCGTGGATGATACGACTGGAGCGATGCCCTCCCTCGCGGCCGAGCTGAAGTTCGCCGGTTTCCGTGCGATCGAATCGCGCCCCCCACTCGACGAGCTGGCGCATGGCCTCCGGCGCTTCCTCGACGATGCCTTGCACAACGTGTGATGAGCACAGGCCAGCGCCCGCCTGCATCGTGTCTTCGATGTGCGAGTCGAACGAATCTTCCCGCGTGGACACCGATGCGACGCCCCCCTGCGCCCACGAGCTGGCGCTGTCGGGCACACCCTGTTTGCAGAGCATGATCACATCGCCGTGCGTCGCTGCCTCGATCGCGGCGCGAAGGCCCGCCACGCCGCCCCCGATCACGAGGGTGTCCGTGAAGACCTGCGGCAGGAGCGATCCTCGAAACGGGATCAGGTAACGGCGTGTATCAAAGAGGTCGAGCATGGGCAGTATTGATCCGGCCTGACCAGTCTAGGACTCGGCGCGGGAGGGCGCCCTGTCTGGGAGGCAGGATCAGCCTGATAGGATGCGAGCGATGCACGCAGACACGCACACCGATACAGGCGCCGCGACGAGGAATCTTGCGCTGCGCGTCCTGACCATGCCCCGGGACACGAATATCTACGGCACGATCTTCGGAGGCGTGATCCTCAGCTACATCGATCAGGCCGGGTTCGTCGAGGCTCGCCGCCATGGCGGCCATCGATGGGTCACGGTCGCGATGGATCGCGTCGAGTTTCACCATCCGGTGTATCTCGGGGATCAGGTGTGCTTTTACACGCACACGGTCCGCAAAGGCACGACAAGCGTGACGGTGCGCGTCGATGTCGAAGCCGAGCGTCTCGGGGGCGGGGCGCCGGTGAAGGTGACCAGCGCCGAACTCGTGATGGTCTCTGTCGGCCCTGATGGCAAGCCGATCCCATCTTCATCCCCACCGACGGTCAATCTTCCGGATGGATGCGCATGAGTTCGCCGAATCGTCTGGCGATTCTGATCTCCGGCGGCGGGCGCACGATGATCAATCTCGCCGACTGCATGGAACACGGCGAACTTGATGCGGAAGTCGCGCTGGTCATCGCCTCGCGCGAGTGCTCCGGCGCCGACAAGGCGCGTTCACGCGGCTTCCCGACAATCGTGCTCGAAGGCGACATGACGGTGGATCAGTTTTCCGGAATGCTGGCCGATCATGGCGCGGAGTGGGCGGCGCTTGCCGGTTTTCTTCGCCTCGTGCCGATTCCCGAGAACATGCGCGGGCGCGTGACGAACATTCACCCGGCGCTGCTGCCGCTTTTCGGCGGCCGCGGCATGTTCGGCAATCGCGTGCATCAGGCCGTGCTGGACTCTGGCATGAAGGTGTCCGGCTGCACGGTGCATCTGTGCGACGATCGATATGACACAGGACCCATACTCGTGCAGAAATGCTGTCCGGTGCTCGATGATGATGACGTAGCGTCGCTTGCCGCGCGTGTGTTTGAGCTCGAAACGCAGGCGTATCCCGAGGCGCTCTCACTTCTGCTGAGCGGTCGCATGCGCGTCATTGATCATCAGGCGAGGCTCGTGCGCTGATGAGCATGCGTGTGTTCATGCTTGCTCTTTGCATGCTGTTGTCGCCGTGCGCTCTTGCGCAGGATGTCGATGCAATCGAGGATCGCGCCACGGCCGCATTTGAGCGCAGGGACTTTGAAGACGCTCGCGACGCCCTGCTGCTCGTCGTTGAGGAAAAGCCACGCAATCCGGCCGTGCTCTACAACCTGGCATGTGCGCACGCGCAGGTCGGCGAGCTCGAGCAGGCTGAAACGCGTCTCGTCGAGGCGATTTCATTCGGCTTCGTCGACTTCTTTCACATGGATCGCGATGGACATCTCGCGCCGATCCGTGATCGCGATCGATATCAGTCCATTCTGCTTGGCTGGCGCGAACTGCTCGACGCGCGGGCGGATGCGACGGAGGAGGCGGCAAGGCGCACGCTCGGCGGGCGATACACATACACACGCGATCCGGAGTTGCGCCTGATCCTCGCCGGCGCATTTGACGAGCGCACGATGGCCGAGGGACAGGCGGAGATTGAAACGGTCGCCGACTGGGCGCTTGCGACGCTCTTTGATGATCTCGGGCGCGATGACGGCGCCGATGCCACGCCCGATCCGTGGGTGATGGTGATCCTGCCGACACCCGAGGACTTCGTGCGCATGGTGCGAAGCTCCAATATCGGCGGGTTTTACGATCACGATCGACGACGCCTGATCAGCCAGGACATCGGCCCGAGCTTCCGCCACGAGTTCCTGCATGTGCTTCACTGGCGCGACATGACGCGAAGGGATCAGAAGCATCCGGACTGGATCATGGAAGGACTCTGCTCCCTCGTCGAGGATCTCGACGTGACATCCGACGGGCAGATGGCGCCGGCGCCTTCGTGGCGGACGAATATCGCCAAGCGCCTGGAGCGAGGCGGGCGGCTGCTGCCGCTGGAGCGCCTGATGACGATGCCGCGCGATCAGTTCGTCGGGCGTCGACCCAGCGCCCACTACGCCCAGGCTCGCACGTTCATGCTCTTCCTTTTCGAGATGGACATGCTCGATGCGTGGTATGCGGCGTACGTCGCAGGATTCGATCAGGATGAATCAGGGGTGGCGGCGCTGGAGGCGACATTCGACGCGAACATCAAGGAGATCGAGCGGGACTATCGCCTGTGGCTTCGATCTCTGCCTGAGGCGCCGGAGGAGATTGAGCCGGGCATGGCGAGTCTGGGCGTCGCAGTGACGCCGGGGCGCGGCGATGGGCCGGCCATTCAGGAGGTCGAGCCGGGATCGGACGCCCGGCGAGCAGGCCTGCGGGCGGGCGATGTCATCATCGGCATCGATGGCCGCTCGACACGCACGATGGAGGATCTCGTGCGCATTCTGAGTGTGCGCGAGGTCGGGGATATGGTGGAAGTGGATGTGCGTCGAGGCAGCCGCAGGCTGACGATGAACGTGAAGCTCATCAGGAAGCAGGAGTGATCTGCGATAAAAGGGCCGCCTCGATGAGTCAGCGGAATACGGACGTTAGACTCCGGGAGCGGCCCGCAGGCGATATGCCAAGAAGGATCTCCCCAACAAGGGGCAATGACAGGCGTCGGGCGAAGCCAGGATGGCGAGAAGCATGATCAGGCGGCAGCGAACCACATTCTGGCACGACTTCAAGACGTTCTTCGTCCGAGGGCTGGCGATTCTGCTGCCATCGGTGCTGACGCTGTGGCTTCTGGTGCAGGGATATCGATTCGTCGAGACGAATGTCGCCGAGCCCATTAATGCGGGTATTCGTCAGGTCGTGATCTTCACTGCGCCCAAAGTATTTGACGACGACGAACTGCCGAGTTGGTTCACAGTCAACGAGACGCGCGTCCTCAGGCGACTGAGTCAACGAGAATCCGAAGGCCGGCGCGAGATTTCTCGTGAGATGGCGCGAAACCAGGTTCGTCAGGAGAACCTCGCGGAGTACTGGAACGATCACTGGTACCTGCGCCTCATCGGGCTGCTCGTCGCGATCGTGCTGATCTATCTGGCGGGCGTGCTGCTCGGCGGGTTCATCGGCCGGCGCATCTACTTGCGCATCGAGCGACTGCTTGCGCGGGTGCCGATCTTCAAGCAGGTGTATCCGCACGTGAAGCAGGTGGTCGACTTCCTCTTTGGCCAGGGTCAGTCGCCTCGAGAGAACTTCAAACGCGTCGTGCTCGTGGAGTACCCGCGCAAGGGGATCTGGACGATCGGGCTGATGACGGGTTCATCCCTTGCTGAGATTCATGAGGTCGCGGACTCTGAGTGTGTGGCGATCTTCATCCCCTCGAGCCCCACGCCATTTACGGGGTACACGATCACGGTGCCCAAGGGCGAGGTGCTCGATTTGCCGCTGACGATCGAGGAAGCGCTGCGATTCGTTGTTTCGGGCGGCGTGCTCGTGCCGGAGCGAGATCGCGCTGATCCGGCGGCGCTCGCCGAGCGAGCGCAAAAGGCCGCTGACACGCCCGCAGACGGATCCGGCGCCTCGTCAGACCAGAGCTAGTTAACTCCCACGGAGAGGTCCTGAGGTCGCTATCCTTGCTCATGAAGGGCGGAACACCCCTGCACTGGCAGAGGCGTCCCGCCATCGCGCCGCAAAGGGCGCCGGGCGCATGTAAGCGCGGAAGGATCGATTTTGGAAGCCGAGCAGGAGCGGCTATGCGAATTGAAGTGAGCGGACGAGGCCTGGACCTCACCGACGCAATTGCGACGTACGCGGACACCAAATGTCAGAAACTGCTTAAGTTCTTTGACGGCGTTATGGAGATCGATGTCGTGCTCGCTGAGGTGGAGCATGGCGACTTCAGCGCCGAGATCGTCGTCGATGTCGTGAAGCACGACCGGCTGGTCTCGCACGCAAAGGATTCGAGCATTTATGCGTGCATTGATCAGGCTGTCGAGAAGATGACGAGGCAGCTTGTCGACTTCAAGGAGAAGCTTCGAGCGCACTGATGCGCGAAGACGTGTTTTCTGAGCGCAAGACTGGAGATCGGGTCCATGAAATTGTCTGAGATCGTCGTCGAGAAGGCGATCGTTCCACAGTTGCAGCATTCGGAGCGTGACGAAGTCGTCAGCGAGTTGGTCGATGCGCTGGTTGAAGCCGGCGCCGCGCCTGCTGATATCCGGGACGAGTTGATCGCCTCCGTTCTGGAGCGTGAGCAGAAAGGCTCGACGGGATTCGGCAAGGGCGTCGCCGTGCCGCACGTCAAGCATCCGACCGTTAAGAAGATCAGCGCCGCCATCGGACTGAGCGATCGAGGCGTTGATTTCAATGCGCTTGATATGCAGCCTGTGTTCTCAGTGTTTCTCCTGCTGAGCCCCGCGGACAGCCCGGAGGAGCATCTTCAGGCGATGGAGATCATCTTCAAGAATCTGAGCATTGATACGTTCAGGCGGTTCCTTCGACAGTCATCGACCGTCGAGGAGATCCAGACGCTGCTCGAAGATGCGGACAGCAAGAAGCTCGTCGGGTAGCAGCCGCCGGGCGCAGCTGAGCCGCGCCGATTCGTACATCGCAATCCCTTCACCTGCCTTCGGGAGAACAGCACGTGTCGCAAAAGGCGACAGCCAGGGTGGTCGTTGCAAACCGGCTGGGACTTCACGCCCGGCCGGCGATGTCCTTCGTGGATCTCGCATCATCTTTCGATGCGGATGTCCTCGTGCGCCGCGACGACCAGGAAGTCGATGGCAAGTCCATCATGCAGATGCTGATGCTCGCCGCGACCAAGGGAACCACGCTCGAAATCACAGCCACCGGCTCAGACGCCGAAGACGCCGTCCGCGAACTCTCGGCGCTCGTCGAATCCCGTTTCGGCGAAGAATGAACGAAGCGGCTCAGGCGAGGCCCGCGCCCGCCTCAAATGCGCCAATCGGTGCACCGTCAAGTTGCAGCTCGCGATCATCCACGCGCTCGATCCGGCCGCCGATGCCCGAGACAACTTCCTCCATCGCCTCATACCCGCGATCCAGGTGATAGACGCGGCGGATGATGGTCGTGCCCTCGGCAGCCAGCCCTGCCATCACAAGGCTCGCTGAAGCACGCAGGTCGCTGGCCATCACCGGCGCTCCGACCAGCCGACGCACGCCGCTGATGACGACCGTCGGCCCCTGCCGGAAAATCTGAGCGCCCATGCGCGAAAGCTCGGCGACGTGAAGGTATCGCTCCGGATAGATCTTCTCGGTGATGACGCTGTTGCCTTCCGCCAGCGTCAGAAGCGCCAGCAGCTGAGCCTGAAGGTCGGTCGGGAATCCTGGATATGGCTGTGTCGTCATGCGAACTGGACGCGGCGGGCCGTCCATGGAGATCTCGCATGTCGCCCGCAGCGGATCAGTCGACTCCCCTTCCGTCTCGATCCGCACGCCGATCTCCGAGAGGCGATCAACGACGGCGAGCATGGCGTCCAGGGGACAGTTCTCGAGTGTGAGCCTGCCGCGCGTCATCGCGGCAGCCATCATGAACGTGCCCGCCTCGATGCGATCGGGCATGACGCGATGACGCCCCCCATCAAGCTCTTCAACACCGTCGACGACGATGCGAGGCGTGCCGGCGCCCTGGATGCGGGCGCCCATGCTGGTCAGCAGCGTGGCGAGATCGACGATCTCCGGCTCGCATGCGGCCGACTCGATGATGGTCTGCCCGCGCGCCAGCGTCGCGGCGCAGAGGATATTGGCGGTGCCGAGGACTGTGGAGCCAAATGGTCCACCCAGGAAGATCGTGGCGCCGCGCAGCCTTCCGGGGCGGCCCGGTGCATGCCCCGGCGCGGTGGCGATGATGTCGCCCGACTCAAGTGAGATATCGGCCCCGAGAGCCGCAAGCCCGCGCAGGTGCAGATCGACGGGACGATCTCCGATGGCGCATCCACCCGGCATGGATATCCGGGCCTGGCCACGCCTGGCGAGCATGGGTCCGAGTGCGCAGATGCTGGCGCGCATCGTGCGCACGATCTCGTATCGGGCGTGACTGGCGCTCCAGTCCGTGCTTTGAAATGTCAGCGTTCGCTCGGGTTCTCGACCCTGCGTGGGGTTGGGTCCGCCGGACACTTCTTCGGACGCGCTGCATCCCAGGTCTTCGAGCAGGCGACGCATGCTCGCGATATCAGCCAGCCGCGGAGCGCCCTCTATATGGATGGGCTGATCCGTCAGCAGTGCGGCGGCCATCAGGGGCAGCGATGCGTTCTTGGACCCGTTAACGGCGATGCGGCCGACAAGTCGCGGACCGCCGTGGATGACAAATGCGTCCATGTATGAGACCAGTCCTGATGAGGTGAAAAGGCGAGTGCACTGCAGACCGCGAGACGGGTCCGATCATACATCGACCTGCGCCCGGCCCGGCGCTCAGTCGGCGACGACGGCGCTCCAGACGGCACACATTCACGCGCGCAGCCCTGATTTCCCATGGCGCCGCTTTCACGCCAAGCGCTGAATCGTAACTTCTGACAGGCTGCAGTCGTCTGCACAGGACGGCTGCATTTTCGTTGCCGCTCCCTGGAGGAGGTCTGTCACATGAACCGCAAGTCAGTATGCAACAATACGTTGACCGCTCTCGGTCTTGTCGCCGCAGCGGGTCTCATCTACGTCGCCATGCCGGCCGGGGCTGATGCCTCAGATGTCGCGGGCGTCAGCGAGGATCGTGGATTCTCAGGATCTCAGACGATGGTCGGAGGCGATCCCTACGCCCATCTGCCGAATTCCATGACTCTCACGGGCACGGTCCGCGATTTCGCAGAACGATCCGATGAGGGTGGACACCCCGATTTCGAAAGACGCCCGGATGGTGGATTCGGCCATTTCGTGAACGTCGTCGCCGACGAGCTTGATGGCGATTCCAAGCCGGTGTTCCGCGGATACGGCGCCAAGGTCACCGGACAGTGGCGCGATGGCAATGGCCGCAATGTCATGCCGCCTCGCGAGTACATCGAGAGCCGCCCCGGCGATGTCGCCGGCTCCACGAGCGGCGCCTCCGGCTCCGTCTCAAGCGAGAACTCGATCCGCAACTGGTGGCGCAATGATCCGGGTGTGAACGCCTGGGCGCCGCTGGACATCACGCTGGTCCGCCAGGCCGGCTCGAACGTCTACACGTTTGATGATCGTCAGGATGAAAACTACGCCAACATGGGCGGCTTCTTCCCGATCAATGGCGAGCTGCTGGGCAACTCGTCGGGCAATAACCGGAACTTCCACTTCACGTACGAGCTCGCGACTGAGTTTGTGTATGAGGAAGGCGCCGGGCACATCTTCACCTTTACGGGCGACGATGATGTCTACGTCTTCATCGACGGCAAGCTGGTGATCGACATCGGCGGCGTCCACTCGCAGGTCTCCCAGACGATCGACCTTGATCGCCTCGGCTGGCTGCAGGATGGCCAGACCTATGACCTTCGATTCTTCTTCGCCGAACGTCACCGCACGCAGTCGAACTTCCGCATCGAGACCACGCTCTCCCTGCGTAATGCCGAGCTGCCGACCACCGCGGCGATGTACGACTGATGGAATCTGATCGCGCTTCCGGCTGAAGCGCGCTCGAAACGACCTCCAACCACGCCGGCGCCCGGACCGACTCGCTCGGTCCGGGTCGCTTTCTTTTTTGGGTCAGGCGTTTTCAGTCGCCGCGTTCGACGGCGAGGCCGGAGTCGCGCCAGGCGTCGAACCCCTGCTCATACAGGCGCACGTCGCCGACGCCCATCTCCATCATCCGCTTGGCCAGCGCGATCGCACTCGCCGAACCGGGATTCTGGCCGTAGACGATAATTGTGTTCGGCTTCTTGATCGCCTCTTCCCAGCGCTCCTCGCGCAGGTCGGGAAGTCGGATGTTCACGGCGCCGGGAATATGGCCGGCGGCGAACATGGTCGCGTTTCGCGAATCCACGATCATCACCTTGCTGCGATTTCCAGACTCGACCTTGGCGGCGACTTCCGTCGTCGGCGCTCTGAGGACCGATCGATCGGTGATGTTCGAACTGCAGGCCAAAGGCCCCGCCGTGAGCATCAAAACGGAGACGGCGCCGAGCAAAAGACCCCTGCGCAACGGCGATCGAAGATTCGAAGAATTCGCGTCCATGGCCCTATCATGCATGTCGGAGAGAATAATGCGACCGGCGTTCGAGTTCACAGGTAAGAACCACCAAGTGAGCGACGGGTTTCGCACTGACAGCACGGGAGAGTCTACACGTTCCGATGCGTTCATTCATTCATTCACGATTTGACGAGTGGCGATTGATCGGCGTCGCGTTCGGCGCGATGCTGATGGGCGCCTCGATTGCGTCGGGGCAGTCCCTATTTGATCTGTCCCGCAAGGACGCGCCGCCCGCTGCCGAAGAGTTGGTCAAAGTCTCTCTGATGGCCGAAGCTCAGCGTGTCACACCGGGTGAGACATTCCTGCTCGGTGTTCATTTCGCCATCGAGCCGAAGTGGCACCTGTATTGGAAAAACTCGGGCGACACCGGCGCTCCGCCGACGATCACGCTTGATCTTCCCGAAGGCGTCGAATCCGGCGAGATCCTGTGGCCGGCGCCTCTTCGATACGAACATTCCGGCGGCCTGGTCGATGCGATCCATGAAGAGGAGCTGACGCTTCTCATTCCGATCGTGACCACAGGGGATCTGAGCGACGCCGATGAACTGCACATCGGAGCGACAGTTGACTGGCTCGTCTGCCGCGAACTCTGCCTTCTGGGCGCCGGCGAACTGACTCTCACGCTTCCTGTGTCGGCTCGTCCGGATACTGAGAACGCGGCTCCGGAAGTCGCAGAGGCGTTCGCCAGCGCCAGAGCGCGCCTCCCTCGCCCCCTCACGTCTTCAGACGACGTTGCCCTTTCCTGGTCGGATGACTCGCTCCTGATCAATGCAGAGGGCGCCGATGAATTAACGTTTTTTCACGAGTCGCCCGCCGCGACCGGACCGTCGAGTCCGGTCACTGACACCCACGCCCGGGGCGACTCTTTGCATATTGCGTATCCTGTCGGACTGAGAAAGCACGACCTCCTGCGAGGCGTGCTTGAGATTCGTCGAGGCGGGAACGTGGAGCACCTCTCAATCGAAACCCCGACGCCGCAGTCGCGGTAATCGGATAGGGCGCATCGCCCGCCGCGCTGCGTTGTTCGGAGATGAGTGGAGACGATGCGCGTCTCACTTTGACACAAGGAGACTCGGATATGAAGAACTGGAAGACTGGAATCGTCGCTGGTGTTGTCGGCCTTGTCATCGCTGGAGCGGCGACAGTGGCGATGAGCCCCACGACGGCCGTCGCGGCGCCGCATGATCATGCCCACGCCAAGCTCGGCCATGAAGCGCCCAACTTCGCTCTCAAGAGCGTTGATGGCAAGAAGTACAAGCTGAGCGAATACATCGAGGAAGGCAAGATCGTCGTGCTGGAGTGGTTCAATCCGGACTGCCCCTACGTCAAGCGACATCATGCCAGCCATAAGACGATGTACGACACCGCCGAACTGTTCGCCGACGATGGCGTTGTGTGGCTGGCGATCAACTCCGGCGCTCCCGGCAAGCAGGGCGCAGGCGTGGATCGCAACAAGCGCGCCGTCACCGAGTTCGGCATGGATTATCCCGTGCTGATCGATGAGAACGGCGAAGTCGGTCACATGTATGGCGCGAAGACGACGCCGCACATGTACATCATCGATAAGGAAGGCGTGCTGGTGTACGAAGGCGCCATCGACAACGATCGCACCGGTCGAAATATCGACGGCGATGGTTACGTCAACTACGTCGAGCAGGCGCTCACGCAGTTGATCGCCGGCGAGACCGTGTCGACTTCACAGACCAAGCCCTACGGCTGCAGCGTGAAGTACGCTCACTGATCGAGCTTTCGTCTTGCGAATCGAATACGACCCGGTCTCTTCGGAGGCCGGGTCGTTTCATTTTTACATGACGGTGTGTCTCAGCTCTCAAGCGCCCTGCGCATCGCGGCGTCCACGAGAATCTCGACCGGATCAAAGGTAGGCATCTCTCCGACTCCGGCCCGAAGCAGAAGGGGCGTCTCCGTCGAGCCGAGGATGACGCCCTCACAGCCGTTGTCCTGCATCCGCGAGATCGCATCGGCGAAGAATCGCTGGGACTCCGGCTCAATCCTGCCCTCGACCAGTTCGTTGAAGATGATGCTGTCGATTCGATCCGCATCCTCTTCGCACGGCGGGTGCACGACGACGCCGCGCATGCCCAGCACGGTCTGATACACCGACCCGGTCATCAGAAGTTTGGTCCCGATGATGCCGACGGTCTTGATGTCGGCGCCGCAGACGGACTCGCCCACCAGATCGATCATGTTGATCCACGGGATGGGCGTCTGCCCTTCCACGAAGTGCATCGCGTAGTGAGCCACATTGTCCGGGAGGATGCAGAAGTCGGCGCCGGCGGCAGACAGCGTCTCCGAGGACCACCTGAGCATCTCGCCCACGCGCGGCCAGTCGCCTTCGTAGACCGCATCCAGATACGACGCAAAGGGAAGATTGTGCAGCGTGATGAGCGGACGGGAGTCCGCATCAGCGATCTCAGACGCCTTGCGGGCGATGCGCCTGTAGCACAATGCCGAGCCTTCGGGACTCAACGCGACGATTCCAATGTGTCTCGGCAAGGCGTTGCTCCATCTGGCTGCGTGGTCAAAGTCTAGCACACGCAAGCCACGCCTCGCCGCGAATGCCGCTCCCGCCCTTCTGGCGGCCGTTCGATAGGATCCAGTCCATGCGAGATCCCTTTGATCTGCTCGGAGTGCCGCCCCGATTCGATGTCGATGCGAAAGCCGTACGCGCCGCGTGGCTGCGGACTTCGAGTGCACTTCATCCGGATCGACTCGAAGGCGGCGCGGGCGACGAAGGTGAGAATGCGCGTCGGATCGCGGAGTTGAATGGAGCTCGGCGCGTCCTGGACGACCCGGAAAAGCGCGCCAATGCGCTGCTCGAGCGGCTCGGCGGCCCTTCGAAGGAGGAGGACACCTCGCTTCCGCCGACGTTTCTCATGGAGATCATGGAGACGCGCCAGGGGCTGGAGAAGGCTCAGGCGTCAGGCGGCGATGTGGGCGAGTATCGCGCGTGGGCCGAGGCGGAGCGCGCGGCGATCATCGAGCGGCTCAGTCCGCTCTTCGACAAGGCCGCCGGCGGCGATGCGGAAGAACTGGGCGCCATTCGGGAACTCCTCAACGTCTGGCGCTATCTGGAGCGCATGCTCGAACAGATCAATGAACACGAGTGAGCCGAACCAACGCGAAGTTGAACCGCTTCGTATGATCGTGCGGCGATGTCGACTGCGGATATTCCACTCCTTGCGACGCTGCCATTCCTGCTGATCGCCTCTGCGTTCTTCTCCGGCTCCGAGACAGCGCTCTTCGGGCTGCGGCATCAGGAGCTTGCGCTGCTGTCTCGCCGGGGCGGCATCGGCGCCAGTTCGACGCGCTCCCTTCTGAGCAATCGACGCCATCTGCTCATCACGCTGCTGCTCGGCAACATGATCGCCAACGTGCTGTACTTCGTGATCACGTCGGTGATCGTGCTGCGCGCCGACAGCGCGTTCATCGGTGCGCTTTTCAGCATCGGCTCGCTCCTGACGATCATTCTGTTGAGCGAAGTGGCGCCGAAGCTCATCGCGACGGCCAACCGGGTTCGCTGGTGCTCGATCTTCGCGCCGCCGATGTACATCGTGCATCAGGCGCTGACCGTCATCCGCAAGCCGCTCAGCAAATTCGTTGTCGAGCCGATCGCGCGCGTCATTCGGCCATCGACCGTCACGCCGCGCCTGAGCGTGGATGAACTTGGCGCCCTGCTGGCGCTCAGTTGCGAAGAGCGCGTGCTGGGCGATGACGAGGCCGAGCTGCTTCGAGCCGTGACGGATCTGGGCATCTGGCGCGTCGATGATGTGATGACGCCTCGTGTGGATGTGCAGTGGCTGCCGGAATCCGCAGGGCGTGATGAAGTGCTCGCCATCGTGAGCGAGAGCCGTGTGCCTGCAATTCCGATTTGCGCCGGAACACTGGACACCGGAGTCGAGGGTGTGGTTCAGATCGATTCCTATCTTCTCGCGGGTGAACTCGGTGAAGCGGGCCCGGTCGGCGGGCACATGAGCCCCCCGCTCTTCGTGCCGGAGCAGGCGACACTCGATCGATTGCTCGTGCTGATGAAAACGAGAGGCGAGAAGTTCGCTGTGGTTGTCGACGAGTTCGGCGGCGTCGCAGGTGTGATCACCTTCTCTGACATCGTTCGCCGACTTGTGGGCGGCGCTTCACTTCGATCAGATTCGGATCCTTCGGATATGCCCGCCCGGCTCGAAAAGGACATTCAGGAAATCAGCCGAGGTGTCTGGCGCGTCAGCGGTCGGCTCGCGGCCAATGACTGGCACAACACGTTCAGTGAAATCGGTCACACGCGCGCCGCCACGATTGCAGGCCTCGTCGCGCAGAAACTTGGCCGCATTCCGAAGGAAGGCGACGTCACCACATTCGGCAACGTACGTCTGGAGGTCGAAACGCTTCGCAATGGCGCCATCGCCACGATCATCGTCAGTCTCGTCACACCCGCCGACGCTGAGCCGGAGACGGATGCATGAACGATGTCTGGATCTGGTATGTCGTCGCATTCGCAGGCCTGTCGCTCTCGGCGCTTTTCAGTGGGCTTGAGACCGGCGCGTACTGTGTCGATCGCGTTCGCCTGTTCGTGCTGGCTCACTCCAGGGATGAGAGCCCTCGCACCCGGCGCGCCGTGATCCTTCGCAGGGAGCTACAGAATCCCGGACGCATGCTGGCCGCGCTGCTGGTCAGCAACAACATCGCGAACTACCTGGGATCCATGGGTGTCGCCGGCGTGCTTGAGTCGTACGGCCTGAGTGACTGGCAATCGATCGTGATCAATGCGGCCGTGCTGACGCCCATGCTCTTTCTCTTCGGAGAGACGCTGCCCAAGGATCTCTTCAGCGCCGAGGCGGATCGCCTGACCATGCGGCTGGCGCCTCTCTTTCCAACCATTCGCTTCCTGCTGAATATCACGCTGCTGCTGCCGATCGTGCGCGCGATCGGGGCGCTGCTGGAGCGGCTCGTGCGTGTTGACTCTGATTCACGCATCAGCGAAGCGCGCCGCAAGATCGCAAATCTGATGAAGGAAGGCGCGAGGCACGGCCTGCTCTCTGAAACGCAGACCTCCCTTGTCGATCGAGCCGTCGCTTTTCAGGAAGTCACGGTCGCTGAAGAAATGACGCCGCTCTCGCAAGCCTCACCAATCGGCAACGACTGGCCGCGCGATCAGGTGCTCAGGACGCTGCAGCGAGCGAAAGGGCAGTGGCGCCCCATCGTCGATCGACGCCGGCGCATCATCGGCGTGGTTCGGACGATCGACATCCTGCGATTCCCCGACACGCCGATTGCGCAGCTCATGCTGAAGCCGCCGGAGATCCTGCCGGACAGCCCGGCGCCGGAAGCGCTGGCCCAGCTTCGAGAGGGACGCGCTCACATGGGCGTCGTGAAACAGCATGGCCGCACGCTTGGCGTGCTGACCATCGACGATCTGATCGAGCCGCTGACTGAGGTCGTCGAAGGCGAACAGGCATAAGGGACGTAAACTGCCTGCATGAGTGATCGAAAAGTCGCCATCGTGACGGGCGCCGGGCGAGGTGTCGGCCGCGCCACGGCCATCAAACTTGCCGACGTCGGATTCAATCTCATCCTCGCAGGCCGAACGCGCCAGTCGCTCGACGAGACGGCAGCCCTCGCCGGCGAGCACGGCGCCGATTCGATCTGCACGCCCGTTGACATCACCAGCGATGATGCGGCGACCAAAGTTGTATCCGCCGCGCAGGAGCGCTTTGGCCGCGTCGATGCGCTCATCAACAACGCAGGTGTGGCGGAGTTGGCCTCGATCGAGGAATCCGGCGGCGACATCCTCACAAGATCCTTCGAGCTCAACGCCCTGGCGCCGGGCCGCCTCATCAGCGCCGTCTGGCCGATCATGAAGCGCCAGTCGTCAGGATGCATCGTCAATATCTCGACAATGGGTGTGAAGGATCCCTTCCCGGGCTTCTTCGCCTACGCCGCATCAAAAGCGCCGCTGACGCTCTTCACGCAGAGCTGCGCCAATGAAGGCGCCGAGCACAACATCCGCGCATTCTGCGTTGCGCCAGGCGCGATCGAAACGCCGATGCTTCGTCGTCTCTTTGACGAACAGGCGTTTCCAGCCAACCTGTGCCTGTCCCCGGAGGATGTCGCCAGCGTCATCGTTGAGTGTGTTCTCGCGAAGCGCGACGAAGACAACGGCGGCATCATCTGGCTGCCGAATCCTGAGGAATGAAAAAGGCCTTCCGCGTCATCTGCGCGCCGGACAGCCTGAAGGAATCGCTCTCTGCGATCGCCGCGGCAGATGCGATTGCCAAAGGCGCCATCGCAGCCGGGCAGACCCTCGGCAGGCATGTCGAAGCGATTCGCCGCCCCATTTCCGATGGCGGCGAGGGATTCGTCGATGCGCTCGCTGCCGCCCTGGATGGCGAACTGCGCTCGACAGAAATCCACGGCCCGCTGGGTGAGCCGGCGCGAGCAACCTGGGTTCGCGTCGATCATGCGCTGGAACTGGGCGAGCCTGACGTCACGATTGAACCTCCATTTGCCGCTCTGGAAACGGCGAGCGCCTGCGGGCTCGAACTCGTCCCGCACGATCGAAGAGATCCCACAAAGACTTCAACGCGCGGCGTCTGCGAACTGATTCTTCACGCAGTCAATGCTGGTTGCCGCACGATCATCCTCGGCGTCGGCGGCAGCAGCACATGCGACGGCGGCGTCGGCGCACTCGCAGCGCTGGACGCTCGGTTCGAAGACGAATCAGGCCGCGAGATCACCAATCCGACAGGCGCCGATCTTGCCAATATCGCGCGATGCGATCTCGTAGGCGCGCAGCAGGCGCTGGGCGACGTTCGACTGATCATCGCCTGCGATGTCTCCAACCCCCTGCTCGGCGAGAACGGCAGCGCTCGCGTCTTCGCGCCGCAGAAGGGAGCGACGCAGCCGCAGGTCGAGTCGCTGGAGATCGGCCTCACGCGACTCGCCGACGTTCTGAGACGGACCGGTTGTCGATTCGAACCGGATACACCCGGCGCCGGCGCCTCAGGCGGCCTGGCCTTCGGTCTCGCGGCGGCGGTTGGAGCACAACTCGTCGGCGGCTCCTCCCTGACGCTTCAGGCGCTGGGCATGCCCGAGCTCCTTCAAACCGCAGACCTCATCATCAGCGCCGAGGGACGGCTGGACGCACAATCAATCGACGGCAAGTGCTGCATTGAACTCGCGCGAATGGCCTCAGACATCGGACCAGGGATGATTGTGCTGGCGGGCGAAGTCTCACTACGCGAATCCGACATCCGGCGGCTTCGAGCGGTGGCGCCCGGCCTTCAGTGGCGAGCGATCGCTCCAGTCGACGCGGAGCCATCCGTCGCCAGAGCACAGGCGGCGACTTTCCTTGAGGCTGCGACTGAGCTGATCGTCAAAGAGGCGCTCGACGGGCGGAACTGATGATTCCCCAGACCGACCGGCCCCTTTGAGGCGCCGGAGGAAACGGCGTATCCTCCCCCTATGGCGATCCGTGAAGAAGACATCATCCACATCGACGCACCGCCCATGAACCGCCTCGAGGCCGTCTACGTGCCCGAGATCGTCCGGGGACTGGGCACGACGATGCGTCATTTCTTCACCAGCTTCGGCCAGGGACGCACCAGCCGCACGATCCAGTATCCCGAACAGCGCCGGGAGCATAAGGATCCGATCGACGGCGGCCAGAACGCATCAAACTTCCGTGGCGTCCATCGACTCAATCGCGATGAAGCTGGCCGCGTCAAGTGCGTCGCCTGCATGATGTGCCCGACGCTCTGCCCGGCCAACTGCATTCACATTCAGGCCGGCGAGTCACCCTGGGATGATCGCGAGAAGTATCCCGTCAAGTTTGAGATTGACGAGCTTCGCTGCATCTTCTGCGGCATGTGCGAAGAAGCCTGCCCGGTGGATGCGATTGAACTGACGACCGAGTACGACGTGGTCGGACTGTCGCGGCAGGAAATGATCTTCGACAAAGAGAAGCTCCTGAGCGTCTACGACGTCACGATCGATAAGAAGCCGATGTGATCCTCGATCCCACGGTCGACGCGCTGGAACCTGGAACGCACCATTGACCATGCTGCCCACGATGCTGATCGTGCTCGGGACCGTTGTCGTCGCAATCGGCGTCGTGTTCCTGATTGCGCGTCTGGTCAACGATTCTCCATTCAAGGAACTGGAGCGATCGTTCCTCACAATCGCCGATCAGTTCGGTGGCTCGCTGACGGACGAAGGCTGGTACAGCGGCCTGGCGTGTGAGTTCGACACCGAAGGCGCGCATGTTCTCGTGCATCCTGCGCCCAGCGGCGGCGGCATCCTGCAATCCCATTACAGGGTTGAGATTCGTGCATCTCGGCCGAACGAGCAGCACGCCGTCTCGCGTGTGCTGGCCATCGAAGACGCCATCGATTCTGAGAAACTCATCCGCGCCATCGAGGAAACAGCCGCGCTTGCGCGCGGTCTGGAATCCGTTGACTCGGAGCAGGACGCTTGACGCCGGTCCTGCTCGGCATCCTGCTTTCCATCGCCGGTTTCGCCCTGCTCTTCTTCGGCGCCGACTGGATGGTCACCGGCGCATCATCCATCGCGACACGTCTTGGCCTGTCCAAAGCATTCGCGGGGCTGGTGCTCGTCGCGCTTGGCACCAGCGCGCCGGAGCTCTTCGTCAATCTCATCGCCGCGGCCAACGACGAGACGGACTTTGCGCTCGCCAACGTCGCCGGCAGCAATCTGACGAATCTCTGCATTGGATTCGGTCTCATCGGACTCGTCACGACATTCACAATTCCGAGCAAGCACTTTCGTGCCGACGGCGTGCTTCTCGTGCTGACGCCGCTTGTCATCGTCGGCGGCCTCATCGTCGGCAGCGGCGACACGTTGCCCTTCGCCACGATCGCTCCCCTGCTCGCGCTCCTGGCGATCTACATCGTGTCCCTCGCGAAGCGCCGCACGGAGGCGATCGAAGGAGACATCCAGGCGGATCGACCGCTGGGCAAGGCGATTGCGCTCTTCATCATCGGCCTGCTGCTGCTCTTCGTCGGTGGTGAACTCGTCTTTCGCTCGGCGATCCGAATCGCCACCGCCGCAGGCATGTCCGATGCGCTCATCGGCTTCACGCTTGTCGCCATCGGCACGTCGATTCCTGATGTGGCGGCGAGCGTCGTCGCGGCCCGTCGGCGCGAGAATGAGATCGCCGTCGGAAACATCCTCGGAAGCAACATCTCAAATATTCTCGTGGTGCTCGTCGGAACGATGTTCGCCGCGGGATCTTCGCTTGAAGCCGATTCGTTCTCAGTCGAGGACTTCGCGGTCATCACCGGCGTGTCGCTCTTCACGCTGCTGCTGATCTTCAAAGTGCATCGGCTGAATAAGTGGACGAGCGCGCTGCTGCTTCCGACGATCGTGATCTTCCTGGGGATCCGCGTCATCTTCGGTGATGTGTCTGCAGAGGCCGCGCCTGAAGGCGCATCACCTCCTGCCGAAGTCGTGGAGACAGACGAGCCTACGAGCGAGTCAACTGACTGAGATCCTGCGCGAACTGCTGAGCCGCATCATGCACGCTGCGCTGCCAGTTATCGTCAGCCGACTCGAATGCATAGATGATCGAGCGGCTTGCCGTCACGATGGCGCCGGCGCCACCGGCGCGGAAGAGCTCGCGCACACTTTCGACATCACCGCCCTGAGCGCCGTATCCGGGAACGAGGAAGATCTGTGACTGCATGCGCTTCCGCATGGCCTGCGCATCCTCCGGCTTCGTCGCAGCCACAACGCTGCCGACACTCGAATACCCGCACTCACCGACCCGGCCCTCGCCGAGGCCTGCGATCAGATCCGCCATGAGTTCGGCGATGGAGCGTCCATCTTCGAGTCGTTCGCGCTGCACGGCGTCGCTTCCGGGATTGCTTGTTCGCACGAGCACAAAGAGCCCTCGCCCCCGGGCGCTGGTGTCCGACCATTCGAGATAAGGATCGAGCGTGTCCAGCCCGAGGTACGCGTTCACCGTCAATGCATCGGCGCCCATCTGGCCGAACGCATACTCGGCGTAGTGCGCAGCGGAGATGCCGATGTCGCCGCGCTTCGCGTCAAGAATCGTGATAAATCCGAGCCCCGAAGCGGTCGCCATCGTCTCCGTCAGCGCTTTGACGCCATCGGCGCCATATCGCTCGAAACAGGCGCTCTGCAGTTTCACAACGGGAGCGACGCCACGAACAGCCTCAAGAACGCCCTGGCAGAAGACGCTGATCGCGCCCGCCGGCGTTGAAGACTTTGCCCGCACAGCCTGCGGCAGGCGCTCCAGCACCGGATCCAGCCCGACGCAGATCGGCGCAGATGCGCCCTCGATCGCATGCGTCAATCGATCTGCGAAATGCGGGATCGCCTGAGCGCTCACTCTTCCGCCGACTCCTCTTGCATCCTGATGACGAACGTCTCGACGAGCATATCCAGATCATCCGGATTCGTGTACATCACAAAATGCCCTGCGCCTTCGAGATACTCGATCTCGAAATCCTGGGCTCGGCGTGTCTGCTTGCGCCATGTCCGCTGCAGCCCGCGCACCTGTCTCTCACCCTGCGCTTCCACGGTCTTCATCGGGACGATCGCCAGGCCCTTTGGCTCAAAGTCAGCCATGCGAGGCGTGAGATCGAGCTTGTACTGCTCGATCGTGTATTCGATGCCGACCGAAGGCAGCGTCTGCGTGAACATGCTCGCCATGCGATCCCGTTCGTCCTCGTCGAACTGGGTGGTGAGAAACTCGACCTGGAGCTTCCAGTCTTCATCGCTCGTCGCGCGAATGTCAGGCGCAATCGTCATCTCAATGATCGCGGCTCGCTGATCAGAAGGCGTGGGCCTCGGCAACACGATTGCCGGCAGGCCATCGATCGTGATCACACCCTCGATCAGCTCCGGATGATCCAGACCTGCCAGCAGCGCCACCTGCCCGCCGAGCCCATGCCCGACGAGGATCGCATCTTCAAGTTGCTCGCGTTCGATGAGTCGCGCGACGCCTGCGGCGGCCGCGTTGATCCACGGCGTGGCGTGAACATCGTCCACGCGCTCCGGTGAGGTTTCGCTTCCAAATCCCGGAAGCGTCACGATCCACATGTCGTAGCTGCCCGAGTTGCGCTCGGCGAACTCTTTCCACACGCGACCGTCCGACATCATGCCCGGAATGAGGATGAGCGTCTGATCGCCGGCGCCGACGCGCTCGACGACGCTCAGCCCTTCGACATGATCAACCGGCGCCGCCTCCGTCGATTCGGCCGGCCCGAGCGCCATCGAACACACAAGCGACAGCGCCGCCAGTATGAAGCGCGTTGACGCCCGGTCACTGCAGAACAACGTCAACCGTGCCTCCCGACGTGAATGTCTTCATCGCTTTGTCGAATCCCTCGGATCGATCGTACATGACCAGTTGCCGGGAGCCGACAGCCGTGACGATCTGCGCCCTCGTCGCCTTGCCAAGCGTCGACATGCAGATCTTCTTCGTCTCCGCCATCTGGCTCGTCATGTCGGTCGGCCAGGCGAAAATGCAGAGCAGCGGCGGCTCGAGACCATCGATCGTCGGACGAAGGTCCGTCTTCATCATTTCAATGAGATACGTCGTCAGCACCTCGCGAGGCGTGACGGCAAGCATCTCCTCGATCTCAGCAAGACTCTCGGGATCGGAAATCATGCCCTTGGCGTCCTGCAACTGGGCGCGAATCTCTTCCCACTTCGCATCCGGCACCTGGCCGAGGATCTGATCAAACATATTGATCGCGTCCATACGATCACTGCCTTCCGGGATGCTGTTGCCAATCGGCATCGCAGGCAGGTAGGCATCGACGATGATCACACCGGCGATTTTGTCGGGATGCTCCAGCGCCGTGCGCACGGCGAGGAAACCACCCATGGAGCCCTGACCCACCAGGTAGATCTTGTCTCCTTCGGCGCCATCCACGACGTCAGCAAGATCCTCCACAGCGACATCCATCCAGGGCGTCGAATCATCTTCAGCCGCAGGCGCATCAGGCGCTGCCGTGCCGCCAAAGCCGCGAATCGTCGGCGCGATGAGGACAAAGTCATCCTTGCTGCGCTCGATGTAGTCGTCCCAGATCTCGCCGCTCATTCCGAAGCCATGAATGAGGACGAGCGTCGTGTCGCCCTGCCCGACCGGCTCGGCCTTCAATCCATCAGCAAGGGCGCGCTGCGGCGCCAGCACGAGGACACAGACGCACATCGCCAGCCCGACGATCACATCGCGCATCGCGCGACGACGACCAGAGCGGACGCATCGTTCTTCTCTCTGAGGAATCATCAGTTCGGAGTCCTTCCTGTCCGACTATGCGCCGACACTGGCGCGTTGTCCTTGATACCGGCTCACCACACGGTTCGCTGCGTGGATCGCGGGCTTCTAGCCTACACCAGACGCGAGTCGATGCCGCACTTCCTCGCGGCCGCGCGTGAGGTCGGCCTCAAGAACCTCGCTCAGGTCCGAAAGCGCGCCGGCGACGGCGTCGACACCTGCGATCACGTCTTCATCCTGCAACCAGCCCATGTGCGAGCATCGCAGCACGCGCCCCTTCCAGGGGCCCTGCCCGCCCGCGAAAATCACTCCCGATTCGCGTTCGCAATGTGATCGGACGCGATCATCAAGCCCATCCGGATACCGCACGGCCGTCACCGCATCGCTGGGCGCGCTCGAACACAACGTCAGCCCCATGGCCGCAAAGGCCGATCGCACGGCGTCGGCGCGCGTACGCGTCCGTGCCCAGACATCTTCGATACCCGACTCTTCAAGTAGCTGCAGCGAGGCGCGCAGCGCGTACATCAGATTGATCGCCGGCGTAAAGGGGCAGCTTCGCGTCGGCCACGCATCAAGCGCGTGCGCAAGATCCAGATAATGCGGCGCCAGCGATTGATCCCGTAGCTCATTCAGCCGCTCGGCCGCCCGTGCGCTGATGCTGACGAATCCAAGCCCGGGCGGAAGCATCAGCGCTTTCTGACTGCCCGTCACCACGACATCGACGCCCCAACCATCTGTTTCGACCGGGATGGCCGCCAGTGCGCTGACGCAATCGGCGATCAGAATCGCCTCCGGCGCTCGCTCGCGCGCGATGGCGGCAAGCTGCTGCAGATCACTCGTCGTGGCCGTGCTCGTCTCGTTGTGAGCAAGCGTGATGACGCGCACATCAGGGTTCGCCTGCAGCGTCTGATCGAATCGCTGAAGATTGACGGGCCTGCCCCACTCTTCCTCGATGTCGCATACTTCGAGCCCGGCGCGCTCGACCCAGCGCTCGTAGATCGTGCGCCATCGCGCGGAGAACTTTCCGTTCACGCAGCACAGCGCCTTCTCACCCGGGCCGATCAGCGAGAGCTGCGCCGCCTCGAATGCCGCCGTGGACGAGCCTGCGATCGTCAGCACCGGATCCGCCGTGCGGAAGATGCGCTGCAGCCCGAAGTCACACTCCTCCTGCAGCGCGCGGAATGCGGGCGAGCGATGAGGCATGGCGGGCTTCGCCAGCGCCTCAGCGACCGTCGGCGGAATCGGGGTGGGTCCGGGAGTGAGGAGTATCATCCAAGTGCATCCTGTCGATCGCCCGCATTCGAGGGCGGGCAGTGCGATCCTACGCATCCTCATCGGAGGCCACAGAGCCGGAGTCCAGCCCAAGACCATGGAACCGCCCACCCGTATCGATCTCAAGAAGGACCGGGGACTCACCATCGAGTGGCCCGACGGCCACACGGCCTACTACTCCATCCCCTACCTGCGGAAGTTCTCCCCCTCCGCCGAGGCCAGGCAACTTCGGGAGGAGATGGAAAGCAATCCGCTGACCGTGCTGCCTTCGAGTTCCTCAGGCGCCTCCGGGCCACTCGTCGCGCTCGATGCCGAGCTCGTCGGCAACTACGCGATCCGGATCAACTTCTCCGATGGCCATTCCACGGGTCTCTACTCGTGGGAGTACCTGCGAAGCATCGATCCCACTCCTCCGGAGTCGGAAAGCGACTGATCTGCCTCGATGACGCCCGACGGACTGGCGGCGCCGCTCCGGTTCGGACGATATCCCCACTGCCTCCGGGTGGGGGCAGAGAGTCCAGAACATGAGCACAGATCCGCGTAACTCAGGCGCCCGGCGGCGCATCGTCGTCGTCGGGACTCCACAGACCATCCGGGCAGCCTCCGCCGCCCTTCCGGAAGACACCGGCGACGCCCCACTGGGCGCCTTTCTGGCTGACCCGGAATCCAAGCTACTCAGCGGCGCGACGATGTCCGTCCTGGGCTCGGTCGACGACCTGAAGCGCCTTCATGGCGAGCTGAACTTCGACACGGCGCTCGTCTCCCTTCCGCGATCCATGGACGCCGCCCTTCAAAAGGCGCAGGAGAGCCTCGCGGAACTTGGCGTCGCAGTGCGCCACTGGCCCGCACTGGATGACGTCCTCGCCGACGACGCCCCGGAAGTCGCCCGACCGGGCGGCTCGCGCACCGGCGCGTGGTCGCCTTCGATGTCAGATGAATCCGTGCTGCTCGTTGGCCGCAGGCCCCGTCCGGTCAATGAACCGCTCGTGCGCCGCGTGGTGTCCAATCGGCGCATTCTGATTACGGGCGCCGGCGGCAGCATCGGCAGCGAGCTGGCCCGTGTCGCCGCCCGATTCAATCCGGCTGAACTCGTCCTGATGGATCGCTCGGAGAACGCGCTCTTCGAGATCGATCGCCAGATCGCCGCCCGATTCCCGACCATCGCCCGCCGCGTCGTGTTTCACGATGTCACGGAAGAGGACTCGACACTTCGTCGCATGGTCGAGCTTCGGCCCCACGTGGTCTTCCACGCGGCCGCCCACAAGCACGTGCCCATGATGGAGGATC